>OVBJ01003721.1:0-11088 GCA_900406535.1 Noccaea bulbosa
ATATAAATGAATATATAACAAATTTAATTGTAAACATGTTTAAAGCATATATAATTTCATACAAAATTTTAAATTCATTTTATTATTATCAAAAATAATTATTTAATATTTTTGAGATTTTCTAATTATACGATGATGTCGCTAATAAATAAATTGTTTTATATGGAAGTTTTTTATATTTATGATTAGATTCAAATATATATTATTTTCATATTAATAATAAATTAACCTATAAATTAGCCATAAATTATCATGTTTTTAAGCAATGATTATATTTAATACATATTGAACATAAAATATATAATGTTACCAAATTTGAATCTATTTTATATAATATTTATTTTTGTTTAGAAAAGAAAGAAAACCAATCATACCATTTTTAATCATACCATTTATAACTGTAATGATTAAAAACAATATATACAATTTTACTAATTTTTTAAAACAATAAAAATTTAAATATGGATTATTACGTATGACTGATATTATGGTTTTGGAAGGTTATAGTATGTGCTTTTTTGAAATTAATTAAGAATAAATTATGAAAATAAATAAAAAAACATCAATAATTTTAACAAAAAACAATTAACAAATATTTCACTCCGTGCAGGACACGGGTTATCACCTAGTTTATGTATTAATTACAATCTCAACTAAAGCATGCATGCTAATGAAAACCTTGAAAACTCTAAATGATTGATTTTTTTTATTAAACTGTCATATATGTTTGTCTCTTTTGTAAAACAAACCAAATGACATGTGTCTGAAATGATTTAAGAGAAATACAACATATGTATGACCATTATTACCAACCAAAACAAAAACAATAAAAAAGCAAAAACTGGAACTAAGGATAATTGGATTTTTTTTTTTTTTTTTCATAAAATCCATATTTCTAAATTATTAATTTAACAGATCCAAAATAGGTGTCAAAATCTGGAAACAGTTTTTCAACTTTCATATAGTAAATTTTAGGGCAAAAGATAGGCTGTTGTGAAATTTTCTATTATTCTGCTCAAGTTTAATTTGTGATTGCTTAAATGGTTGTGATTGTTATTGCTTGAAGATTGGTTTCAAATGAGATTCTTATACGTGTAAACCACACGCACTTGTTATATTTCTACACGACATATATGAGTCTATCTATCTCATGTCCACTTGTTATATTTCTACACGACATATATGAGTCTATCTATATATGAGATCATGCATTTGTGCATCGCTTCAGTGATCTGTCCACTTGGGATGGAATGATTAAAGTGTCAACATTTTAGCCTTTTGCCCCACAATAGAAGAAAGCTAAGTAACAAAAGCTCTTTGGTGCTTTCTCCAAATCATCCCACTTCACATACAATCATATATACTTATGATTACCAAAAAAAAAAAAAATCATATATACTTATCTATGCAATGTATATACACTCATTCACCAAAATCTATATACCGAATATGCGTTACCATTTGGACCTTCTGAAAATAAAATAAAATGTTTTATTTACTTGTATAAACGAAACTTCTTCTACGTCATTCTGCTGATAGTTTAACTATTAAAAAATGTTTGACGATGTCACGAAATGCTTTGAGATGAAAGCTTTTGAGAAAAGCTCTAAACTTTAGCAAAGACAACCACTTTCTGATTTCACTTCTTAGGGATTTAGATACAGAGCATGATAGTTTTCAAGAAGAGAACAACTACTCATAATTTGACAGATGTCTAATAACTTGAAATAGCGTTAGACTCGAGGACGTCGAAACGGTTCACGAAACGTTGCTCACATACTTTGCGTGAGAGAGGAGCTCTGTATTTGCAGTCTCTGTTAACAGACGTCACAGGCTTGGGCTTCACAACTTCTTCTTTCTTCTTATGAACTTGGGCTTGCGTATGTGGCCCATCTCCTTCACTTGATAAAACCAACGACATATTGTCTTTGTTAATATGAGAAAAGTACATTGCTTGAAGTTGGAGTTAGTATTAATTTCATAACCGACCACCACGGCACCACTCATTATTAATCATTCTTTAAAAATTGTTTGCAAAAATAACTTTCTTATTCCAGTATTGTATTCATCTAACTATAATGTAGGAGAACAGGAGTGGCTAATTGTGGTTTGGTTCGAACTCGGTTTGGTTATCGTTGAGAAAACTCAAATGAAGATAGATAATGGGTTACTTTTGGTTCACCTTTAACCTTCGCTTTTAAGCAAGCCTTGTGCATTTTAGGTCGGTCACCCAACTCTAATTTTTTTTTCTTTTACGAACTTGTCCTATAGAGTAATTGAAATTATATGTTTTGATTATAATATTTAATCACTGAATAAGGATATGGTTTATATAGAAATAAATACCTGAAGTTTCTTGACATATCAATGAGAATAAAAATAGAAAATGTATTATGAATATGATATAATAAAGTTAGAAGATAGAAACAAATCTAATTTTTCAAAATTAAAATGGAAATAGTATTTTCACAAATGTATAAGTAGTTTTTTTTTCAAATTAAAAGATGATGGTTCACAAATATTTATGACATTTCCATTTGTCGTTTTGAATGATACACTAAAAATGTACATTTATAAAATTTGTGTAGAATGTTCTTACAAATCAGTCCCAACATTTTTAATTCTCTTACAACTCATTGAAGGACTTACTTAGCTGCTGTTGTGTAACAATTATGTGAAGCATAACACTTGAGTCAGTGGTGATGGTCTCTGTGATTACCGTTAATGATGATGCTAACAGTGCGAGAGTCTTCCTTCCCCAGTTTGGAGATCGGAGAGGCTTTCTCTATTGCACAGAAGGCATCGGCACCCTCTTCTCTATGGTGGCTCTGCTTTTCTGCGCCGTAGAATCAGTCGCACACGTGTGCACATCGATCTCAGACCCACGGCTCAGGACTACGACCACAACCAGGAGAGGATTTATACTGAGCAACTCCATGTACAGTCAGTTCTTCGTCACCTTACCCAAGCTTGCGACTCCTCTTTGAATGCCGTCTACAGATACACTAACTAGCCCCCTTACCGGAACTTGGCAAGTCCTCCTCATAGCCTTTCGTCTAGAGTTCCTGACCCAATTTTTTTTTTTTTTACGAACTTGTCTTAAAGTAACTGAAATTATCTGTTTTGATTAAAATATTCAATCAGCAAATAGGAAATGGACTATATAGAAATAAATACCTGAAATTTCTTGACAAATTGATGAAAATAAAAATAGAAAATGTATTATGAAAATATGATAAGAATAAATTTAGAAGATAGAAACAAATCTATTTTTTAAAATTAAAATACAAATAGTATATAGTATATTCACAAATATTTATGACCTTTCCATAATCAAATTCCAAAATCTGTTTACAATTTTGGTCAATCTTATCTACGACCTTTCCCTATAATCAAATTCCGATTTTGGTTTATAATTTCGGTCAATGTTGGTTTGTAATTTTAGTCGGTTTCGGTCGGTTTCATTTTGGTTTATCAGTTTTGCCTTGAGTAAACCGAAATTCATTTTGATTTGAATCCGGTTAACCGGACTTATTTCGGTTTACATACACAGAATTAGAGCTCAACCAAGCCATGTGATCAAAAGTAAAAGTCTCGTACTTTATCTTAACCCCACAACCTTTCTCTCTCTCTCTCAAATCTAGGAGAAGAAGTAAATTATTAAATGCGCTTTTGAAACGCGGAAAGCGAAGAGAAGAAGAAAAGCCTCCTCCCCCACCAACGTCAATAACCCAAAAACCGGAGACACACACACAAAAAAAAAACCTCTTTTTTTGAGTTGCTTGCACGATCTTCTCGACGTAGCAAAGCAAACACCGACCCAGAAGAAAAGGATTAGCAAATTCTGCAGCTTTACAATAATCTGATTCGACATTGTTAAAAAGTCATTGTTTTGGAAAAAAGTATTTTGCTTTTTCTGTTGGATCAAATCAATTCTCGAACAAACAGGTGAATTATTTCTCTGCTTTTAACCCTTTTTCTAATTCAAAATGATTCACTCGTTGAATTCTCTGTTCGTGCAAGCGATTGATCAGTAATGCGAATTGTCCTTACAATTTGAGGTATATCAGTATTGGAATTCGATATTTTTAATACTTTTTTTTTTGTCTTGCATTCGCTTGAGTGAAGAAATGGGTTTTGATCGAATCGGTTTGTTCTAGACTTTTACACAATTCCTTTTTCAATGGAAACGTAAAAATTGGATCTTTTATGCTTTATATTTTGGTTTGCTGTTTTTTCTCTCAGAAAAGTGAATGCTTTGAAGATGAGACTTCGCTTTAGATGCGATTCATTTGTTTACTTTTGGAGAAAATTAGAGAATCCTTCAAGTTTCGTTGCGTTGCATTGTCTCTGTCTCATGACATTGCTTGCTTAGTTGCTGAAGATAAATTGATTCTCTCTGCGTTTTCTTCGTGCTTTTGTTCATCAGATTTTGCTCTCTTAGTAAAGCCAAGATCCAAGCTGCTTAACCTAAATTTGAAATCTTTCGATAGGTATGTTTCTTTTTGCTTTCCAATGCAGACAGAAAAAGTTGTTATATGTTACAGAAAATAGTTTAATTTTGGAATCATGTGGTGGATACCGTTGTTGCGGGCTCGTTTATCTAATGGCATTTCCTATTTTTAGTTGATTTTCAGTTTTTGCTTTTTGAAGTTTCTGTTTGGTGATCTTGTGTTTTAATCTCTTCACAGTGATCTGTTTTTGGTTGTCTTATAGAGGACACAAAATTAGATTGCCATATTGTGCAGAAAACTCTTGAAAGAAGTAAAATTTTGGTGTCTCAGGTCTTAAATTATGAACAGGTTGTGTCTGCTTGGGGCTAATTGATGGAAGAAGACACTGTGAATAGCTTTGGAACACCAGAAATGATGAACAAGGAAGACGGTGATAAGCCGAGAGATTCGACGACGGGGAAGGCAATGGCTTCGAAGTCGAAAGAGAAAGTGATTCCTCATTACCTCAGAGCATCTACTGGTTCATGTCATGATATCTGCAAGTATGGGAAGAGAGAGATACCGGTGGAGAAACCATGGCGTTCGACTACTAAAAAGGTCTTCAAGAAAGCTTCTGATGTTGTTGATTTGAATGAATCTTTGACGAAGCCGGTTTCTTCTAAAACGAAGAAGGTAACGGAAGTTAAGAAGAAAAAGGTTACTGATGATTCTTCTTCTGAGATAATCAAAAGAGAGGTTGTGAGTGGTGGGATGAAGAAGCCAGAGGCATTCCTGATACCATCTGGTGATGAAACTCCTGTGAAGAAGAAAGTGTCATCGTTAAGTTCCAAACCTAAACCTTCACCAGATTCGCTATCTCGTAGTGTTGATGCCCTGAAGCCGAAGGTCTTAAGGAAGTCTTATTCAGCACTAACAACGTTGAAAACTAAAGTAAACAATGAACGAGTTGGTTCTTCTTCACCAGTTGTGAAGCCTAAAATGGGTTTAAAAAGTGGAGGAATCAACGAAGATGCTAAGGTAAAGAAAGCTACAGTTTCCTCTAGAGTTGCTTCAAGGAAGGTTCCGGTGACTCCAAGATCTTCACTTTCTCCAAGGTTATCTGAAAGATTAACTGGAAGTTCAAGTTTGAGGAAGAGTCAGAGCTTAAAGGCTGCATCTTCCTCTGTTTCTCGACCAAATCAGAAACTGAGAAACGTGAAGCGCACTGATGAGTCTAATAAGCAGCTAGATGGTTATCCAGTTGAGGAGAAAACACTGCACGTTGTGGAAATGGAAACAACGAGTAAAGCCGTCTCTGAAGATGATCAGAATCAGCAGTCTATTGTTGTGCCTTTTCCTCCTCTTTCACCGACTGAATCAACTCAAAAAGACGATGAGTGTGCTGTTTCAGAAGAAGCAGAGGACTATGAATACACTTCAGGAAGCAACGAAGCTGAGAGCGAGGAAGAAGAGACTGGAATGTCGAATGGAGAGAAGAAACCAAGAGGGAGAAAAGAAGGGGAGTCTCCCGATGAAGAAGCTGCTCGGAAATTGAAATTCAGAAGAGGAAAAGTTGTGGATGCTGCTGATACTGTGGGTGAGAGTGCAAGGAAGCTCAAGTTTAGAAAAGGAAAGGGTCTTGGAGATGACAAAGCGCAAGACGCGGAAGTAAGGAGAAGCTTTAAGAAGAGGGAAGATGTCAAAGAAGAAGAAGAAGAAGGTGATGATGGTGAGAAAGTTGTGTTGAGGCATCAAGATGTTCAGGAGAAAGATGCACAGGGCCTTTTCAACAATGTCATTGAAGAAACAGCGAGTAAACTTGTTGAAGCTCGAAAATCCAAAGTTAAAGCTTTGGTCGGTGCATTCGAAACTGTCATCTCTCTTCAAGAATCTTGAAAATCCTCCTGCTAACTCTCTGGTATGCATGAGCGAAGCTAATGAATCTTTGCTTTTTCTAGGAGTAGTTTGATTTGTTTTTTTTTTTTTTTGAGTTTTTGGTTTTGTGTTGGTTTGCAGAAATTGGTAATCTAGATTGAGCCTGGTTTGAATCGCTTCCGGATTGCTGAACTTCAAGAAGATTGATTCTTCATAGGATATGTCTGCAGCCAAACATTGGTGGTTTGTGAATAATATTTGATGGATTTGGGGGTTGTAATTTGGTTTTGGTTCTTATAAACCGGTTTAGTGGCTTTCATTTGGATTCGTTCGGTTTATGATTTGGTTTGTATAGGAAAATTAAAATACTGGTCTGCTTTACAATTTACATACATTTGTTGTTGGTTATTTTTTGTCTTTCTTCTTTCTATAGGTTTCTTTTTGCGCAAACCGGTTTTTTTTGTTTCTGCAATAAGCACCAGGTCCTTATTTTTCTTATAAACAAATTGACGGCCAGCCGGATATATCGGTTGATTCGTTGATTACGAAAATACAATACCAACTGCCCTTAGTTGTTTAATGTTTATAAAGATTTTTCAATCTTGGATGAATTATGGTTATTGTTCCGACGGTCCTATAAAATCATTTATAAGGCAATGTGCAGGAATAAAACTATAACAAATTTTAAATTTTATTAATTTAAACTAATTATAAGTATTTATATTTAATTTTAAAAATCCTATTATTATGCTGATGATCTACAATATTTGTTTGTATAATGATTTTAATTATAAATTTTTAAAAAGTAATGTTTTTAACTATCGGCTCATATTCCCACTATTACCATATCCTAAATTCTATAAAAAAACTATGAATACTATTTTTCGATACATGAAATATCTTAATTCAATCCTTACACGTTACAATTCTATAATTTTTACGTAATATATTTGCATATTTATATATATAAGCAAATAAACAAAATTTTATACACAAATTTGTTAATTAATTTCATGAATACTTAGTTATTATTATTATATTCTTTTGAATATTCGAACAGTAACTTTCATTTATTTTACTCAGAATTGTTATTTAAACATGAGAATGTGAAGAGGTACTTGAATGCAGAAGCTGAAAAGTCATAAAATATTTGCAAAAATATTATTTTCCAAAATGCCATTATTATTGTTTTTGAAAAATGTTTAACTTATAAACTCGAACCCAAAATATACTCAAGTTAAATTTTCTCATTTTACTTGGTTAAAGACTAGTTTGTAAGTATCTCTTGATTGTTATCAAAATATTAACATTCAAAACAATAAAAGGAGTTGTAAAGAGATTTAAGAATGATTTCTTGAGATGTATTTGAAAAGCCAACTTTATTTTTTAAGTGAAAATCATGGGAAATGATAATTATACTATTAATAATATGAATATGTATAGTAAATACAGAAACTGAAAAGTCAAAAACAGTTTTTTATGCCAAATGTCAACTTCAGAATCAACATGAACTGCTGACGTGTCATCAACTGAAGAAAAGTTATCCAAGTTTTATAGTATAAACTAGGTCTTTTACCCGCGCTACGTGCAGGACGGTATTAATAATTTGATTTAATATTTTTTTTTGACAACCGATTTAATATCTTTTATTCATAAATTTTTGACATCATTAACATGTTCATGGTGAATGTACTGAACCGATATTTTTATTCTTTTTCTTTTGTTTCATTTTTTTGTTTATTTTTCTTCGATCTATCCTGCTTTATTCATTTTTTTCTTCTTCTTTGGTTTCTTACTTTATTCTTCATCTTTACTCTTTCTCTTCACTTTCTTTGTCCTTGCGGTTTCTTATTCCATTATTCGGTCTCTTTCTTCATCTTTATTCATCTTTTGTTTATCTTCTGTCTTCGTTCTTTGATATATTTATCTTCACTTTTTTTATATTTCTTTTTATTATTTGTGCCCGTCTTGGTTATTGTTCTTATGTTTATTCTACGATTAATTCTAACAGTAAAAGTTGCTAAGATTTTGCTATTTTTTTTTTTTTTTTCAGCTTATTTTTTTCTTGATTAATCTCCCTTGGACATTTCCATGACTTTATCTGTTTTATAAATAATTATATTGTAATCCTCTTTAGTTTAATCTTATGTTGGATAAAATTTCACTATATGATACATTAAACCAAAGTTAAAAATGAAAAAGATTCTTAGAAATAAAATTAAGTTACAGATGGTACAACTACATATTCACACATTTAATGAGCAATATCTAACAATAATATAAATAATTCAATTTATTCGATCATAAAGATATAATTAAGCATAGTTTTCAATTTCTTATTCTTTGGTTTCATCTTTTTATTTGGTTTTCTTGTTTAGCCTTATCTTATGTGGTTTTTTTTATGTATTTTTTCTTTGCTATCTTTGTATGGCGCTTTTTCTCATGTACTTATTTTTCGTTTTACTCTTCTTTGTTCTTATTTTTTATTTATTATATGATTAATTTATTCCGTCGAAAATGTTAGGTTTCGCTAGAATTTATTTTTTTTTCCAGTTTTTCTTCTTCTATCTATTGGTTATTCTCCCTTTTAAATTATCTATGACTATATCTTTTGA
This sequence comes from Noccaea bulbosa, assembly GCA_900406535.1. NCBI lineage: Eukaryota > Viridiplantae > Streptophyta > Magnoliopsida > Brassicales > Brassicaceae > Noccaea > Noccaea bulbosa. Next base: position 8,924 of record OVBJ01003721.1, read on the forward strand.
AAATATTTTTAGTATAAGCCTCTTTAATCTTATCGAGAAAAAATTTTCAATGTCTAATACACCTAGTCAAACCTATAAAATTAAAATATAAGTGTAAACAAATTTAAGCTATAGAAGCTAATATCTATTATAAATAAGCTAAAAAGGTTGAATTTCTAGAGGTATAAATAAAACTTATCTAGAGAAGCTAATCGACGCACATCATTTTTCTTCATTTTTTTTTTTCATTCTTGTTTAAAATCTATATAACTAATTTACTATAACATAGTTTTCCTTTTGTTGTTATCAGAAAATATAATTTTTTTTTTTTGAAGTGATTAATAAAGAAACATTTCTTAAAAAAAGAAAAAAACAATTAATTAATTTTAGTGAAGATGTTGAATGATACTATTGGTTATCTAAAATTTTATATTTAATTTATTAATTTTCTAAAGTATTTAATTAAAAAACGTTTCTGGAAAATAAAAAAGGAAATAACTAATTAATTTTACTGATAATATGGAATAATAATATTGGTTATTTAAAATCCTATATATTTAATTTCTTTATCTCTTACATATTTAAAAATTGAAAATTTTATTGATTATGTAAATTATTACCTGGACCATTCAAATTGCGTTTAAATTGTAAATTTTTTTAATTATGTAAATACTTAAGTGGACCAATCAAATTACATTTTTTAATCCTTTGTGGACGCTCTCAATGGCCTATAGGGTCAATTTTTATTAGTAATAGATGTGAGCGTTTTTAGAAACATTTAGCTTCAACTTTTATATAATATAGATAGATATATGCTTTATAAATTTGTTTTTGCTTTTTTTTTTTAACATTTCAGTGATTATTTATAGAATTAAAACCATTATCTTAAATTAAGAAATTTTTCTAATATAAATCTAAGTAGATTTTTATTGTGGCTAAAAACTTATACATGTTTTTCTTATATTTATCGATTTTTCAAATCTAAAGTTTGGAAAATTTCTTAATTTTAGATGATGATGTTAGGAAAATATTATTGGTTGTTTTAAATTTGAATTTTTTTTTTAATTTTTGTGATGCTGATTTGACATAATTTAATTGGTTTAAAAAAAATTAGAAGCTGATGTGAACGCTCTCAGAGGCTATAGTCTCAACTTTTATATAGTAATAGATTTTTTTTTTTTACCGTTGTTTTTGTTCTTCGTTATGCTATAGATAAGAATTAAGCAGTACTAATAAAACATTACATTTAGTATATTTTTTTTCTTTCTATTTCACAATTTATTTGTAGTTTTTAATTTTAAAAAATCAATTGCTATTTCTTAATATTAATTCCAAACCGAGCATCGGTTACATGGTTTAGAAGGATAGAACCGGTGTAAATTTGGAAAGAGGATTTTAAGTTGGTGTCCGGATTGTTTGCACTAAGAACTGAAGATTGGCATCAGTTCTCGAGATAAGATTTATGAAACTGCGGGTTATATGTGTTTGTTTCTTCAGAAACTGCGGGTTACTAAGTGTAGATTCAAAGACTCTTTACACTCAGATTTCGGCGTGCATGAGCGGTTATGGTTCGTGTCAAGACTCAAGAGACCCTGAATTTACTATAGTCATCTTCTGCTCATCTTCTAGACCCGTGTAACATCTCTTTTCTAATCACGTACATGTGTCGTGAGATTTAGCTTTAAGTCTTTGTTTTATAGATCTGGAGACAATCCCTTAATGGCGCTTTAAGTGTGTTGAAAGAGTAAACTTAATTTTGGATCAAGTTTAATTTGGGCTAAACTCAATATACTTATCCCAAAGCCCAACATCTCCACCTCCTTAGAGTGAAAAATATCAACATCTCCATCTTCTTAAAATATTCTAGAGAGTTTTAAAGATTAGTAGAGATTAAATATCTATGTAAAAAATCTAGAAGAATAATCTAGATTTAGGATTAAAATATGTAAGATATTTTGTAATGTAGAAGTTATAAATAAATACCTCCCTCCTCTCTCTCATTTTGTAATCAAGAAGTTAAGAAATAAAAGAGTGCAAAGTAATCTAAATCTCCTAAGAAACACAAACCTCCTTCTTACTACTCTTCCAAAGTTCTAAATAAATTTCTCTATCACTCTAAACACATCTTCTCTTCCAACAAAGTGATCCTGTACCTATATACATATATATATATATATATATATATA
>OVBJ01003722.1:0-11087 GCA_900406535.1 Noccaea bulbosa
CTTGATTCCTAATGCTTACGCCTTTGGTACGTGATACCATCGCGTGTATCAGGAATTTTGCCACTTTCAAAACAGCATGAAAAGTTTTGCAAGCTGGGTATTGGTGGCCAAGTCTGTTCAAAGACACTCAAGCCTACATTGCTAAGTGTGATGCTTGTCAAAGAGCTGGAAACATCTCGGCAAGGAATGAAATGCCCCAAAACCCGATGCTAGAGGTAGAGGTATTTGATGTTTGGGGCATAGACTTTGTAGGGCCATTCAAGCCTACATCTCACGGCAGTGCCCATATACTAGTGGCTATGGATTATGTATAAAAGTGGGTTGAGGCGATAGCTGCTCCTACCAATGATGCAAAAGTGGTTATTAAGCTGTTCATGTCTATCATTTTCCAAGGTTTGGGGTACCAAGATGTGTCATAAGTGATGAAGGCTCACATTTTATAAACATGGCCTTTGAGGGACTCTTGAGTAAGTATGGCGTTAAGCATAAAGTCGCCACAGCTTATCACCCCCAGACCAGCGGTCAAGTGGAAGTGTCCAACAAACATATCAAGGCAATTCTCCACAAGACAGTTAGTGCATCAATGAAGGACTGGGCAGTGAAACTAGATGATGCTTTGTGGGCATATAGGACCGCCTACAAGACGCCCATCGGGAGGACCCCAAACTCTCTTGTCTATGGGAAATCTTGTCACTTCCCAGTTGAACTGGAGTACAAGACACAATGGACCATCAAGATGTTGAACATGGACCTCAGGACTGCCCAACAGAAGAGGGAAATTGACCTGCATGAGCTGGAGGAGATCCGTTTGAACACCTATGAGAGTTCAAGAATTTACAAGGAGAGAACTAAGGCGTTTTATGATAAGAGGATTGTGCCTAAGGTTTTCAAGGCTGGTGACCATGTCCTGTTGTACAATTCACGCCTTAAACTCTTACTTGGAAAGCTCAAGTCACGCTGGGCAGGCCCATTCACCGTTAAGGAAGTCTTGCCATATGGTGCTGTCACATTGTTCAACAAAACAGGAGGAGAGTTTACTGTGAATGGCCAAAGAGTAAAGCTTTACATGGCAAGTCAAGTGATTGGAGAAGGGTGTTCAATCCCTCTCTATGATCCTGATGATGCCTAAGAGGTCTAAAATGTCAAGCTCGGGACCTTAAACAAGCTCACTTGGGAGGAAATCCCATGGTTATCCTTTTGCATATATTGTTTTAAATTTTGAATTGTGTTCTGTTTTTGCATTTTGTTTCTGTTGTTTATGTTCATGTTTTGGTTAGGTTATCTAGTCAGGAGAACACCCTCTAGGAGACAGGCACTACCATTTTGAACCATTTGACGCGTCTACTTGCGGCAACTCAGTCAAGAAATCTCACGCACATATCAAGCTTCTCCAAGAGTGGTGCAAATGACAGGACAAGACCATAAAGAAGCTTGTCCACACGGCTAAGAAGCTCAAGGAAAAAAATGGCGAGTAGGTCTCCCTCACGATCCCCAGCTCCTACACAATCAGATCAGCCTCTCACCGACGAAGAGCTATCTTCATCCTCCTCCATGAGCCAATGAGAGGAACAACTCCAAACCATTGTGTATACCGTTTTTCTTATTTGTCATTTTGTATTTTTAGTCAGTTTATCTCTAGCTCTTTCAAGCTTCTATATGCACAAGGGACTGTGCAGTTTAAGTTTGGAGGAGGGGTCAATGGTATTTGACCTGGCTTTCTATTTTCTTATTTTCGATTTTCATCTCTTAAGTCTCATATCATTTGCATTTCATCTATGTATGGCATATAAAACCCAAAAAAATCGAAATTTTTTGAAAATAGCATAACACAAAAATAAGCATCACTTGTATTTACATAGTAGGATTGAGTCTAGATGCATTGTTCATAATCATTTGCATTCGCATAGGGGACAATGATAGGACTATCCTTGTTTGAGAAAATGCTTTTCGAGATCACTTCAATGCTCTAGTTGGAAATTATTTGATGCATATAGGTTTAGTTTGAGTTTAAAAGGACTTCACATTCAAACTCGCATTTCGGCATTCATGATTTGATTGGAACATTGCTGTGACTTGAAACCTCACCTGAATATTTGAACCTAATGCAATCATTTAATTATCATTCTCATACATTGAAACTTTTGCTCATGGATTTTGATTCTCTTGGACATCCTTTATATCATGTTTATCTCTCTATGTTTGTCCAATTTGCTTGATCTCCCTACCCGTAAACGAACCTTTTCCTTTCAAACCCAACCTGTTTACCGTGAGTTGTGAGGCCTTTTCTGATTGAGCTAGGTAAAAGGTGTTGAGTTTAGACCGACAAAGTTTAGGCTCTCATGTAGAACTAGCTGTTTTTCCTTTGAACTAGATTAGGCCTAGGTTATGATTCAAGTTGGGGGTGAGAGAGAGTGAGGGAAAAGAGGAAAATCCCAGAGTGAAAAGAAACCAAGAGTAAAAAAAGGATGGGAGAGAATAAAGGAGAAAGTGTTTAAAAGAGTGGTGGCTCATTTGTGTTAAAAAGATAAGTAGCTTGGGGCTTGGTTTGTAAAGAAAGGCTCAAAGCCTTGTTCCTACTTTAAGAAGTTAGAAAACCCCAAGCCAATAAAAGAAAAGTGAAAAAGCCTTAAGCCACAAGAAATTCGAAAGTTAGTCCCCTATTATTTTCAGAAAGTTTTATCCTCCCTAAAATCCTAAGTTAATCAATCCTGAGTTCAAAAAGAAAAAGAAAGTTTTTGCTCTTGAGAGGGGTAGCTAGGACTTAGGTGGGTTCGCTCTTTCACAGTTCTTAAGACCTTACGTCTTGGGTAGATAAGAGTCTATCTTTGTACCATCTTAGGTCCTTACTCTTAGCATTTTTTCCAAGCTCAATTCTTCTTGAGGGATCCCTTGTGCGCTTAATGAAACCACCAAAAAGAGCTTAACCCTTGAACCAAATGAGCAAGTTTTGATTGCATGAGTTTTGATTCACGGGTTTTGAGCTTAATTGAATGTAGATAGGTGAGGTTGATTTGAATGCATGTTTCACCAAGTCTGATGTTAGTCTGTTGCTGAATTGAATGTGTGAGTGATCTGATTTGGATAACCAAGCATGTGTGTATTTTATGATTCCCAGCCTGAGCATTGAGGCGATTTCTTCGAGCATGTCTTTTGGATTTGAGTCCCCGCCCAAATCAACTTCTCTCTGATTTTGTTCTTCCTTGCTAGGGGGCAAGCAAGATTCAAGTTTGGGGGAAGTTGATGTGTCTGCATTTTACATCTTTTAGGAACACATTCCATAAAGTTTCACTCCCATTTCATCTCATTTCTTAAGCATTTAGGTGTAACTCTCTTGCATTGTACCAACACTTGGCATTTAGGACTTGCATTGCACATATCCTGCATGCGGAGTTGTATATAGGTACTTTTGGATGCATTTGGGAGAAAAGTGGGACTTGAAGATTGGAGGAGTCATCTGTCGTGTGCAAACAGTACGCGAATTAGGATGCGAATCAGGATGGGAACCTGTTTGCCGAAGTACCGAAGCCGTTGCCAAAGCGCCGAAGCGCCGAAGAGTGACTTGAAGGGCTGAAGAATGAGTCGGAAGCAGGATGTCAAACAGCTTCAGAACTTGTTTGCCGAAGGAAACTTGTTTGCCGAAGTGAAGCAGCTTCGAGATTTGTTTTCCGAGGAGAATTGGGAGCGCCAACCAATTGGACCACGTTGACTCGTACCCAAGTGATATACCCATGCCAAAGCGACGCACTTGACGAAGTGACGCACGCGCCGAAGTAACGAACCAAGTCCGAGTAAAACGCCGAGTTTTGAAGCGAAAATCCTGGGGAAGGAAAAGAGAAGGGTTTTAGATGTCCCCACTATATAAACCTTAAAGTCCTAAAGTTTTAGGCATCTTGTAATTTTCTCTTATCAAGAACACACCAAAAACCTTATCTTTTATTCTAATCTCGTTTTGTAAGATTGATCTTGGATTTTAATCAAGTTTGGTTATTTCCTTTTGCATTAATCTTATCTTACCTTAATCTCTCTTGCTTATCATGTTTAGGGCCCTTTCCTTTCTAGAATTTGGTGTTTTTAACATGAATAGTGAGTGAGTCTTCTTGGGTCTCAAGGGATGAGGTAGATTATGAGCTATTAGGGGTCGATCTAGTGTCTAGAGATCGATGTTTAATCTCTACAAGGGTCTTCCTTTTCTGGGTTTTCTTAAGGCTAGGTATTTTCTAATCACTTAGATCTAGATCCAAAGTCTTTCTCACACTGAAAGTGCCTTGAGAAAGGCTGGACCGACCAGGAAAGAGGTGAGCTTGTCCTACCCACGACAGTGGTTGTTTGGAGAGATCATCGGACTAGGAGAGTTGTCGCTTAAGGCTGGCTTCCATTGGAATCGCTAACCGAAAGTTAGCTCCTATGATTCCAAGGATAGCTTTGTGGTTTTCACCACGGGAGTGGGCTAACCTTGTTCCATGAACTCTGTTCCTAGGATCCTTGATTAAGAATTTCTGGATATCTCGATTGACCCTTAGGACCTCTAATCTGTCTGCCTCATCCTTGGACCTCTTTGTTATTCAGTAAAGTTTAAGTCTTTTGTTCAAAGTCGAAACCTTTCTTTGATTTTGATTCTTGTTTACCGTTATATCTCTTTATTTTACTGTTCAAATCGGTTTTTAATATCACAAACTTATCCCTCTTGACTTTTAGATTCTCTTATAATCAAAATTGCCTCAACTAGCTCCATTATGGATTGATTCTTAATACCACAATGACATGAGTGGGATTATTAATTGAAACCCTATACAAAAATCATGTTTCAGTACTCTGTGCCGACATATGATGTTCTTTCAGATAAACTGCTCGACTTGGGAATCTTTGATACTAGCATAGGATTCTGCTTCAACCCATTTAGAGAAATAGTCGGTAAGAACTAGCAGGAATCTTTTTTGCTTCGATTTGTGCAGTGGACCGACAATATCCATTGACCATCTCATGAACGGATACGGTGCGGAGATAGAAGACAATAGCTCGGCTGGTTGATGTATCGTTGGTGCATGACGTTGGCATTTCTCGCACTTCCTCGAGTATTTTTCGCTGTCGCTGATCATTGTTGGCCAGAAGTAGTCGTGCCGTTTGATCTTGATTGCCAGGGCTCGTCCGCCAGAATGATTTCCGCACGAGCCGCTATGGACTTCCTCCATTATCTTCCTTCCTTCCTTCCCTTCTACACACGAAAGCAATGGTACTGAGAATCTCCATCTGAACACGGCGTCTCGTATCAAAATATAGTGGGCCGCTTGAGCTTTCAGTTTGCGAGCCGCCCATTTGTCTGTTGGTACTTCGCACTTTGCTATGTAGAGGCGGATCGGACTCAACCATTCCTTATGGCAGCCGTACTCCATATTGTCGTCGATGTCCATTTCCGAGGGTTGGTTTTCGTCGGGCTTACGGTTGTTATCGGGCTCGTCCTCGATCAAAGTCATCAAGATTTCTGGTTCGCCAATATCAATGATGGGATATTCGATGAATTCCACCGGGATTATTCTCTTTAAATCTGGATCGGAAGTCGAAGCTAATGATGCCAGAGCGTCGGCTTGAGTGTTTTCGCCGCGCGGGATTCTTTCCAGATTAATTTTTTTGAAGCATTCCGCTAAGCTTTTGACGACCTCGAGGTATGCTTCCATCCTTTTGTCTTTGGTTGCATATTCTCTGCTGAATTGGTTCGCGACAAGTTGAGAGTCGCAATAAGCGTGTATATCCCGCACACCGATTTCCGATGCCAACTTTAGTCAAGCTATCAGGGCCTCGTATTCCGCTTCGTTGTTTGATGCGCCAAAATTGAGGCGGAGCGATTGCTCCAAGATTTCTCCGATTGGGGAAGTTAAGCGGATCCCGACGCCAGCGCCTTGTTTAGATGACGAGCCGTCGACATGTAACGACCAAATGGTGGGAAGATTTGGTTCGTCACTAGTGAGGATGGGTAGTTCGATAAAAAAAAATCGGTCAACACTTGTGATTTAGTACTCGTTCGAATACGATATTCGATGTCGTATTCGCTTAGCTCGATCGCCCATTTTGCTAATCATCTAGACTGACTTGGACTGTGGAGGATCGTCCTTAGCGGCATTGCTGTCAGGACCACGATCGAATGCGATTGGAAATATGGTCGTAGTTTACGAGCCAATACCACCGCCGCTAATGCGAGCTTTTATGTCTGCGGATACCTTGTCTCTGCGTCGGTCAGACTCTGGACTCCTCGGTCTACGCATATCAGGACTCCACTGACTGCTGTAATAGACACGGCAATATATAAATACAACGGTTCTCCTTCCTTGGGCTTCGCCAGTACTGGAGGGCTCGCCATGTACGATTTCAGCTCTCGGAACGCTTCTTCACATTTCGTCGTCCACTCGAATTTCTTGTTTCCTCGCAGCGTGTCGTAAAAGGGTAGACACTTGTCTGTAGATCGCGAGATGAAACGATTGAGCGCGGCGATACGTCCAGTCAATTGTTGTATTTCTCTCTTCGTTTCTGGCGATGGCATCTGGATTAGGGCTTGGATTTTTTTTGGGTTTGCTTCGATGCCTCTGCGAGTTACTAGATAACCGAGAAATCTTCCGGAAGTGACTGCGAACTGGCACTTTATCGGGTTGAGTTTCATGTTGTAGGAGTTCAGCTGTTCGAAGCAGTCGCGGAGGTGCCCCACGTTTTCTTCTTTCTTCAGAGATTTTACCAGCATATCATCTATGTAAACCTCCATCGTTTGTCCGAGCTGTAAAGCGAACATTTTATTCACGAGCCGTTGATATGTTGCCCCCGCATTTTTGAGTCTGAATGGCATTACCTTATAGCAATAGACGCCTCGCTCTATTTGGAAAGCTGTCTTTTCCCTGTTGTTGGGATGCATCAGAATCTGGTTATAGCCCGAAAAGGCATATCCATGAAAGTAAACCGCTCGTTTCCCGCTGTTGCTTCTACGAGTCTGTCGATATGTGGGAGTGGAAAGCTGTCCTTGGGGCAAGCTTTATTTAAATCGGTGAAATCTATGAATACTCGCCATTTGCCGTTCTTCTTTCTAATTAACCACCATTGGGTTAGCGAGCCAATCAGGGTATTTTGCTTTGGAAATCGAACCTACTTTTAGGAGACGCTCCACTTCGTCGTTTACAGCTTTCAATCGTTCGTGACCCAGTTTTCTTTGTTTTTGCTTTACCGGTTTGAATGTGGGGTCTACATTCAGCTCGTCACAAGTGACGTTGATGTCTATTCCGGGCATATTTTCCGTTGTCCAGGCGAAGGTGTCGATGTTCTCTTTTAGGAAAGATATCAGCTCTTTCCTATTGGCTCGTCTATATTTGCTCCGATTTCCACGGATCTTTCTGGATTTTTCTCGTCTATGCAAATAGAGATTACTGCTTCGCAGCTTGATTCCTCGGCGACGTTTCCTTGCTTTTGCCTGTCTTTTCTTTGATTGTCTTGTCTCTAGCCACCTTCTCCATGGTTGGCCCTCCGTCGCCGGTAATCTGTAATTGCTATAAGAGATTGGCTAAACCGTTTGCCGACTCTCGGCTCGTTTTAACCTTCTTCCTACTTTCTTCGGGGAGCAGCTCGGGTAATGGGTTCCAAAGTTTATGCTCTGTCATGAAACATATTCTCGACTCTTTCTGCGATCCCAAGATGGTTTTGATCCCGGACAGAGTGGGAAATTTGATGCACAAGTGGTAAGTGGATGGCACGGCTCGCATCGAGTTTATCCATGGAGTCCCCATGATGATATTTTAGATCGGGGAGTTATCTGAGACGGAAAAGTTAACCATTTTGGTTACTCTGCCTGCTTCGACGGGGAGTACGATGGATCCCATGGACATCGTCGTCTCGCCTCCAAACCCCGTTAATGGCTTGGGCGTCGTTTCTACGTCCGCCAAATCGATTCCTATCTTTAGCATTGTGCTTTTGTAGATTACGTCGACCGTGCTTCCCGTATCAATAAGGATCCGAGCCGCATCGAAATTACTGACGGCTAGCATGATCACAAGCGGATCGTCGTGCGGCGTGTCGATCCCGATGACTTCGTTCTCTGTGAAGACGATTTCGGCGTTTGGGAGTTTGGGGGCTCGTACAAATTAACCGCTGCGTCGGCTCATCGCTAAAAATGTTTAATTGACGTTATCGAGCAATATTGCGAGCCACCCATTATGACATGAATTCTCCTACGCGAACCAGGCTGGCCCTCCTTCCACGCTTTGGTTGTTCGGTCGATTGATCTGGCTGTTCCGAACGTTCTCTTGGTTCGGGGCGTTCTAAATCTTCCAGTTTTAGATCGCCTTTCAACTCGCCGCTTAGTAGTTTCCTTGCGAGCTCTGCCCCTATATGTCTGCATTTCTCAGTTGTGTGGCCGTAACATTGATGGAATTTTCAGTAAGCTTTATCATCATAGCTTGCAGAATTCTGGTTTCTTGTCCAGGTATAGCTCTTGGATGTTCGTCCTCTTCCCCTTCCTCTTCATCTGTTGGCTCGTACCGACCAGATAGTTATGCGCCCCTGAGAAATTTGGTCCTTTGTGGTGGGTACGACTGTTTCTTCCGCGCTGGTGATTTGGATGTTGATTTGACTGTTGCTGAACTATCGGCGGGTTAGGCGGTGGTTTGATATTTGCTTCTGACGAGGCGTGTATTGCTGTCAGCAACTTCATGTCCCAACTTCATGTCCTCCTCTTCCGTCGCAAATACCACAGATCTGTGGATAGCGTCTGCGATCGACTTGGGCTTGTTGAGCGCGAGTTCTTTTCGGAAATCCGAATGGAGGTACAGTCCCTTTTTAAGCGAGTCGATGGCGATTTCATCATCGATTGTTCCTGCTTTCGACATGACTGTTTTGAAGCGATCCATAAAATTGCGAATGGACTCGCATTCTCCTTGCACCATATTCCATAAATTGATTGCCGATGCTGACTTTTCTATCAACATAGAGTACTGTTTGAGGAAGAGAGCCGTCAGTTGTTGGAAACTCTCGATAGAATTCAGTTCGAGGTTCAGGAACCAATCTAGAGCCGAGCCTTTCAAATATTCTGCAAATAATAAGCAAAATCCGGCATTTTCTCTTATGCGCTTCGGAATGCGGCTCGACTTAAAGCGACTCGGAACGCGTTAATGTGATCCTTTGGGTTGGTCGAGCCATCATATTTCTGGATGTTTAGTCTTCCCGGGTCAACTACTCTGGTGTTCATTATTCTTGCCGAAAAGGGGGTGTGTTCGGAATTTGGGGTGCCGAGCTAAGCACTTTATGGATCTGCGACCGAAGTAACTTCTCTTCGCTATCTGATTTTCCCAATCGAGCCCGTATTTCCACTACAATAAAACAAGCGATATTCTGATGGATTTCCCGACGGTCCGAATCCGTCGGAAATATACCGATGCCATTCCGACCGGTTTCAGACGGAAATGAAACGGTCAGAAATCCGTCGGAATTTTCAGGATATTTCCGACGGTATACCGAGTAAATGAAATACCGTCGTAAGTAAGAAAATATTTGCGACGGTCGATCGACGGACTTCTGATGGATTTGGGTTTAGGGTATCCAAAATGTGCCACAGATGGAACAAACACCACTGCCCAAGTAAAAATGATATACTTGAATATGTTATTATGTTTTATCTGCTATTAAAACCATATATAAGCGGATATAATGAAATTCCAACTGTCACAATTATTTTTAGGATTTCCGACGGAATGCTGACGGGTCATAGAATTCCGACGGTATTCCGACGGCATTCTGAAAGATCATGGTTTAGGGTATCCAAAATGTACCCCAGATGGAACAAACACTACTGCCCAAGTAAAAATGATATATTTGAATATGTAATTATGTTTTATCTGCTATTAAAATCACAAATTTTGTAATTTACAAGATAGATAAGTTTGAATGTTTGAAGTATTAGTATAAGGTTAAGAATTTGTAAGTATTAGTATAGGTTATGGTTTTGTTAAATTGGTTTTTTTTTTTGTAATTAGGTATTATTGAACTTTTAAGTACATGAATTTCAATGGAAATAAACAAAATTTCAACTCGTTTTTTTAAAATAATTTTTTGGCCAGTTTTTATACCGTAACCGTCGGAATATGGACGGTAAACCGTCAAAATATGTACAATTTTGACGGTATGTCGACGGAATTTAATTATAACTACATTTGTCTGATGGATTACCGAGGGTACATTTTTCCGACGGATTACTGATGGCTATCAAATACCAACGGCTATAACAATGGCTCTAAATCAACGGATATAATTTTTCAGAACCGTTGATTGTATTTTAACGCCGTCGGTAATCCGTCGAAAAAATGTAAGTAAAATCCGTCGGAATCTGTCAAAATTTCTTGTAAATTCCGTGTTATAGCCATTTGTATTTGAACGCCGTCGGTAATCCGTCGGAAAAATATAGCCGTTATAATTAAAATCAGTCGGAATCCGTCAAAATTCGGTGTACATCCCGTGTTGTAGCCATTGGTATTTGAACTTCCTCGGTAATCCGTCGGAAAAATGTAGCCGTTATAATTAAAATTCGTCGGAATCTGTCGGAAAATCATCGGAAAAAGATAGCCGTTGATATAGCCGTTAATGTGAACGTTGTAATTTGAAATAGTTATGTTCCGTCAAATTCCCGTCGGAAATTTCAGTATAAGTACACCACCGAATTGCTTGTTTCTTCACACCACTTTTCATTTATTACCTATGTTTTAGAAAGAAAAAAAAACTTACAAAATGTCTTCTTCCAATTCTTTTAACTATTTTCGTTCTTGGATGGATAAACCACATCAAGATCCAGCTACGGGATTAGCAACGGAGGAATACTCTACTGGTCTAAAAGAATTCATGGACTTTGCACTTTGCATCAAACCAAGAGATAACCATTGATTAGGGTAAGATGTTCTGCCCATGTTCTAGTTGCGGGAATCATAGATTTATTGTGACAGATAGAGTTTGGAGGCACTTGTATAGTAAAGGATTTATGCCGGGTTATAAGATATGGTATTCATATGGAGAAAATGAGTATATGGTGAATTATGCTAGTACTAGTGAACATTATGTTGTGGATAGCTTAG
>OVBJ01003723.1:0-11086 GCA_900406535.1 Noccaea bulbosa
ATTGTTTTATCGAATTGTTTAAGTTGATAGATTTATTTATTGGGTTATTTGTTTCCGCTGAATATTATTGATTTGATTATTTATTTAATTGGTTTAAGACTTCCGGTATAATTGTGTAGTTATTTAATAAAAAAAAAAAAAGTGTTGGTTGTTTTATTATGGCTCTGATTGGAGATCAACCAACATTAACGGGAATAGGCACAAATGACCACAAGATTCACAATACATTAATTAAAAATTAATAACTGCAATTATGATTAATTTTTAATGCATATGCGATATATACCAATTTATCATTCAACCTATAACCATTCAACCAGATCTCAAACATATTTGACATGATTTTTCACATTCGCATAGGTCACAAACCATGTTAGGTTTTCCTAAAATAAGTTTTCAAAATAAAATTAGGGTTTTCAAAATTGAATTAAGAAATAGTGTTTATGAAATCAAATTGGGGATAAATGGAAATCAGGGTTTCTGGCAAGAAAAGAACCAGCGATAACTTTCTGGCAAGAATGATTCCGGCGGATATGGAAAGCTGATTCCAAGAGATTTCCAAGGATAATCCCTTGTGAAGTCTACTGACAACAGAGTTAAATATACAGAAATTAATCTTGGGAATATGAATATAACTCTCTATCAATAATTCCGATTGTATATCCGCTTTCTTCTATTGCTAGATCTGAGAGTTGAGATGATGCTTATCGAATTTTAGATCAGTCGGGGCTGTTTTTCTTGGTCATATATCTTCTGCACCAAAACGTCCTCTTTTCTCTTTCTTGGTAGCTCCGGTGAGTTCTTCTTCAAGGTGGCTGAGGATGGCTCGGTTTTGGCAGGGCTTGGCCATCGATATGCTTTCTGCCTGCCTCTAGATCGTGGCTGCTCTTTTTATAAAGTGAAGGGCAGGGTTTCGAGAGAATGTCCATACTGGAGTTTATTCATACTTGTATAATACAGTAGATCAATAGATTAATAAACTCTATAATATAACAAATTTTTCTGATCTCAAATCGGACCGTGTAAAATATAGCACAAATCGATAAGATAATAAGATAATAATTTTTTTAAGAAACCTGTGTAAATATATAGTCCCATTAACATGACAAATTAATAATTTTCATAAATAGATTTTACACAAATATATAAACTATGAGAATTAGGCTTGGGCACAAGGCAGGTACCCGGGTTTTTTTATGTATCCATGACCCGACCCGCCCGGTCAAGCAATTCAGTTATCTGATCCGTACCCGCCCCGTCTAACACAAGTACTTGAGGTAACAATTACCTGTCAGAATTTCACCAACCCGCAAATAACTTGCCCCGACTTGTTACCCGTTTATTCACTTAAAATTACCTTATCTTTGGGCTTAAAAATATCTTATATATGGGCTTCTGTTGTAAGATACCCACATATTGCATAACTTAACGAGATCATAGTTTCACTGTAGCAATCTCTAATTTTCCAGTCCATTTCTTCCTTCGATTTATTTTTGTTTTTTTTTGTTGGTGTAAATCTTCCTTCGATTCTGGTTCCGATGGGGATCCAAAGCTCCGAGTTCACTGCAGGAAACGGAGATAGCTCCGGCGTTCTGTGTCCTCCGGCAAGCTCTGAGCTCGGATCTGCTCGGTCACCCTCGGCGTCTCCTCTGGTCGCCAGTGCCACAATAACCCTCTGAGCTCGGATCTGCTCGGTCACCCTTCTTCAGTTGCGGCTTCCATTATTGACGGCGACACTTCTCCATACAACGGACACCGCTCTTTCAAGTCCACACCGCCTTCCTCGCGGATCGCTAAGGCAGTGGCTATTGTCTCACGTGGCTCCTCTTTCACTAAGAAAGGGATTTTGGGTGCTTTTCCTCCGCTCTCTCCTACCTCAGCTTTAGGTACGGCGGTCCCAGATTTTCCTCAGTCGGCCAAGGAAAAAGTGAAGGTGGGTTTCAATTCGTCTGTCAAACGGATACGGTCACGGTAAAAGAAACGGGTCACGGGTCAGGTACTAGTGGGTTTAATTCAAAGAAAATAAACAAAGGCTTGGGTTTAGCAAGGCAGGGCAAAACGGGCAAATATCCTAAATCATAATCCGATTTGTAACCCGCCTTGTACTTGCGGGTAACACGAAAATCCGCCTTGTGACCCGACTTGCCCATAACAAGTACCTGCCTTGGCATGGCAAATACGGGGCAAAATGCAAGTATCTGGCGGGTACCAATTACTTGTGCCCAGGCCTAATGAGAATATACTAAAATATAAGTATAGTATTGTTTGTTTTTATTGAATTTAAATATTTTTAGAACTAATTATATAATTTAGATCGCCAAGATTTCGCGATCCGCTGCCAAACTTATTCCATTTCAATATTATACCTTGAATTTAGTATTAATTTTTTTAACTTATCTATTTAGAATAAAAATTTAGAAAATATTATAATTTTTTAAGAATACTTTACTTTCTAATTATTTTAATAAATAAATAAAAAATTAGCCAAAACCGATAACTTAGTAACTCTATAAATTAATAAAATATAAAAGTCTCAACATTATTAATTTATATAGTTTCTAATCATGCAAAGTCTTTGGGTTTAAAATTTTGATACTTCATCACCTATTTAAATAAATATACTCTCAAACATCTTTCAAGAATGCAATAAGGCTTATACATTTTGGAAGATGAGACGGAAATTTATGGGTTCGAGATAGGGACGATATAATAGAAAATTGAAAATCAATTCCCTAAGAGAATCTCATAAGAAATGTGACGAAAAATTCGGGTCAAAGAACGGGTTCAAGAAATTCTCTAAACTAAAATCTCTTTCCAAACTTTTGATAATTTTGGTAAGGGTTTAATTTTGGGTTGAATATTTTTGGTAATTCCGGAAATTCAGAAAAGTTCAGAAATTGTGAAAAGATACAAGAATTTTCATATACTGTTTTTCTTAAAAAAAAAATAAGCAGCTCATTTGGATACTTTATGTCATAAAGTTCCTTTTAATTTTCTTATACCCCTTTAAATTAAACAAATTATTTCAAAACGAAAATTATTTAACGAGTTTGAGAATGAAATTTAAGAAAACTAGAAAATGAGGGAAATCGAAAACCTTTCATGAAATATCATTAAGAACAACGAAATAAAATGGAAGAAAAAATAATGGACAAAGAAAACAAAATCATTAACAAATACACACTACAAAATAGACGGCAGTTAACGTCATTTATATTTGAACTAACCGTCGGTTTTTCACCGACTCAAAACACTTTGTTGCTTGAAGCAGTGTCTTTGTTGGAAGTCATTTTATCAGTTATCATTAGTCCCTTGTAACTCCTCATCTCTGCTTCCCTCTCCTTCTCAAGCCTCTCTATCTCTTCACGTGTCTTCTGCAAAACCCGGAAACAACAAGATTTTAGTAAAAAAAAAAAACATAATCAACGACTTTTCAGATGGTATGGACCAACCGAAATTGACCTTCTCCTTCAGATGTTGTTTCCTTTCAGCTCTTTGTGCAGCATTCACTGCTTCTCTGTACGCTACATTATAAACAACCATACAATTTAATAGATCTTAGTTATAGCTATACTGACTGGAAAAACTAGTCACTAAACTCACACTTCATATGCAAGAAATTATTCTTCTGAGAAAGATGAGTGTATGATCTCCATCTATTGGAATTTATGAAAGAGCCCACAAACCAAAGACTTACCTCTCAGATCAGGAGTTCTTTCAACTTTTGTTTTGTTCAATCCGGACCTAGAAGAAAAAGATATTAGTTGGGTATCACTAGTGCTTTGTAATTGTAACTTGAAATGGAGTTAGCTAAGTGAATCACTAGACGATTTGCCTGCTCTTCTAAGAGAAAAAAGGTTACGCAAGCTTGAGACTTTAAATGGCAAATTGACCTCAAAAGAATATACACCACAAAAAAATTACAGTATACAACTAGACCTTATTATATTGGAGAGAATGTAAACATCACATAGTTGAGGAAGTCGAAACTGAGCAGAGAGCTTACCTTGATTTTAACATATACGAGGAGAGGTAAGAACTCATCTGCTCGTGCAAGTATATATATGGTCCTTACTTTGATGTATTACACATCAGGTTGCTAATAAGTGTGCAACAACTTGTTATGCAAAGCAGCTTGTCGTGAGAGAGAGGCATCGAAGGAGTTAATTTTCAGTAGTTATTATCTGCAAGTTTTACAAGAAAATATATATTAGACGACTGCTTAAGAAAGAATCATCAGAACTGCCCAAGCATTCTGTTCAACACCAACAAAGCTGCTATGAATGCTCGGTTGAGCAGTGAATGAAGAAAATTGCTGATGATGAACACAAAAGAGGATATTCATGAGAGGGTAACAAAGGGGAATCAAACTAACCTCCAAGGCGCAATCAATATTTTCATCTGTTGCATAATTGCATTGGCATAATCTCTAAAGGCCAATTCCATGGCGACAAAAAATTTCTGAACCTTCTTGCCGTCATGATCCAACAACTGGAACGAAAACGACGCTATGAAGCTGGAAGTCATCAAAACAATTGGTTTTATCAGCAGAATTACCCAAAAAGCTTCTAAACTTTTCCAGAACGAAAAACAACATATAATCCGAATCACACAAAACCACGGATTTGAAGAATTTAAGAATCTCAATGTCAAGTATACACAGAGATATTGAAGCAACCTCTTTAATCAGAAACACAACAAAATTCTCAAAAACTAATGTCATGCCCATCTTATCAAAAGGGGAACCATTCAAAACGGAGAAACAATCTATATGATCGAATCAAAATATGATTTCATACCTCTGAATCTGAAAGAAGCCACAGATGAGATCGATTTTATCGGAATCGCCCAACCAGAACCATTTGAAACGGAGAAAAAAACTATAGTATCGAATCAAAATATGATTCGTACCTCTGAATCTGAAAGAAGCCACAAACAAGATCAATTTTATCGGAATCGCCGAATCAGAGTGAAACTCACATTAGCTAGAAAATTAGGTTTGAGAATTTCAATTTTTCGAAAGTGAAATACGTGAGCATCTTAGATTTTTTAGTTTCAAATCTATTGACTGAAGCTGAATAATTTTATTTTCTTTTTAATTAATTTGATTTTTGGTTTTAAAAGTTGCCGTCAGTTAACTAATAAGTGACGTTAAACACCGTCCAAATTTAATTAGTTAACGTCGGTTCTAGAAGCGATTTAAATAAACTGACGTATTCTGGCGTATTTGTTGTAGTGACATAATAAACCCACGTGAAAGCGCGGGTTATCTAGGAAAAATGGCATAAAAAATCATTAAAATGGCAACCGCTTACACTTTAAACCTCGAGGGTTATTAACTAGCAGTTTAAACCTTCAGATTCAAATATTCAGCACATATAACCTTCAATCTAGCATTTGTATTCGTACTGATATTTTTACGATATTTTTAATTTTGAGAACGGAAAAGTATTATTCGATAACAGTACATTGATTCTAAGACACAAACTAAACTTAGATATCTTTGTTTTCACATTTAAACATTGTTTATCCTATATGATACATCTTGTTATATGTATAAATTTTTCAATGTAATGGTTTAAAAACAAATTATTTTATATTGTTTATTTACTAATCAGACATGGTTTTAAAAACAAATTGTTTCTCAACACCCACCAAAATGGGATACTACAATTTAAATAAGCAAAGTAAAGAGTAATGAATGAGTCTAATGACAATACATGGAAACTCTTTTTGCTATAACATTAGTACAACTAGGGATAAAGCCCTGCGCCAGCGCAGGGTTGTTTCTGATAGTTTTTATATTTGATTTTATTTATATTAGCTTATTTGAATGATTGTGACTTTGTGTTAATTTTTATGCATTGGTTATGTTTTGAGTTGATATGATCAATCTGTTTTTTTAATTTTAACTAGATGATTGCACGCGCCTAATGCGCGTGTGTACGGTAAACTTTAGTAATTTACAGGTAAATTTCGCATTTAGATTAACCTCTTATCTAAAAATTATGTTATATATGTATAGGTGATATCCTGCCCCTAATGCACAGATTGTGTTAACAATTGTTTTTTAGAATATAGATTATTATTCAATTGATATGTTAATTAATACTATTTTGAAATTAATATATATATATATATATTTTTCACTGTTTATTTAAAATGTTTGTCAATATTTTTAGATAAAATGTGAGTATCTGGTCTTTGATTTATAGTGTATTATTCACTTTTTGTTGTTTAACATTTTCAAATATTTATGTGAGTTGTTTTCAAATGTTTAAAAAGGCATATGATTCAACTAAATTTAAGACTTTTAGACTAACTACTAAAAAAATGTAGCAAAAGCAAACATTTTTAAAAATGCACAACTAAACATTGAAAACTAAAATAGTAATATCCATTACGTATTTCAGTCAAAATATTTGTGTTGAATGTTTTTATGCCAAAATTATTATTCTGCTAATTTTTCACTAAAATTTAAATCTTCAAACTTCCCGCCAACAAATTTTACAATCCCTTCACGCTGCATAATACTCAGGATTTTGTAGTCTTTAGTATTTTTATAAATTAATTATCTTTGAAAATATTTATATATTACCTGATTCTTAAGTTTTAAATCTTATATATATTGTCTGTATTTTTAATATTTACAATATTTTTGTTCTCTGATGGTTAGTTTTTCTTGGTTACTTTGATTAACATACTTTATTTACAGAACATGTCATATGAATAATATTTGGTCAAAGAACTACTACTTTTTTAAAACTAACATTTTTTGCAGTGTTTTTAAAACCGGACCGGATATCGAACCGGATGTGCTTTTGAGTCATGGTTCAACTTGGTCCGACCGGTCGGACCGAAGTTTCTAAATTTTTAATAATGAATATATTTAAATAGTGAATATATAAAAATATAAGTTTGTAAAAGTTTAAAAAATAAAATATAAATATAAAGTAGTAAAATTATATGAATATGAAACATTTTGGTTCCATAAATAAAAAATATTATGATAAAAATATCTAAATATCAAAGTTAAAATATAAAAATATGTTTTTAGAGTAATCATTCACCATTTAAAAGTATTATTTTAGTAATTTCATTTTATAACTTATCATAGTTAAATTAACAATATAATTTTGTAAAGTTTTAAGATAAAAATCCAAAAATTAATACATAAATATAAAAATCGGGTTTTCTAATTGACCCAAACCGGCTGGGTTTTGGTTTTTTGCCGGGTTTTAGTGGGGTTTTTTAAGTCAACTACAATTTTGGGTTTTTATGAAACTTAACTCGACTTAGCCACCGGTTCACGGTTGAACCGGTCCAACCAGCCAGGTCGGCTCGGTTTTTTAATCACTGCTTTTTTGTTTGTTTATATCATAGTAATTTATCAAATCGCTAATCATATTGGTTTTTGAAGATGAATTGAAAATTTCCACAAACTTTGAGCTCCAACACATTAACAACCCTAAATTTATGTCATGAATAATTTGATATTATGGTTATCGTATAAGAATATAATAGTTTTATTTGGTATATTGATTTTTTTTTTTTTGGTTAGACAGAAGTAATGTGTTTATTTTGCATAAAAAATCCATTCACCAGAAAATAATTCAAAACAAATAAATAATTAAGAAGACAATTTAAGTAAAAAAATATTTCAAATAAAGAAATAAGATGACAATTTAAGCAAAGCAAACTTTTAGAGATCAAGAGAGTACTCCATTGGCTACTCTTCTTTTACGTTTAGATGGTAAGATTCTCAAATATTCCAAAATGGAAACTTTTCGTTTATTTTTTGCGTGATGAAATTAGTTATCTTGGAAAATAACTAATGCCTAAATGGAGACACATTCCCCGTCTGTCTCACGCATACATGATTGGTTGACTGAGGCTGACATTGAAGATCAGCTTCACCTCTCCTGTCGTAAATATCTCTTATACTTCGTTACATGCTCTTTTTCAACATTAGCATGAATCTTTGTACCCTTAACATAGAAAATGCTTATGTTATTCAACTAACAAAATCATGGTATTACTATAGAAGAAATAATAAGAATATCAGCACTTTCATAGTTCATACATCTGAATTCCATGCTTCTGGAAAATCTTCACAAACAAATGAACCTTTCATCTTCAGCACTCTCACATATACATACTCTGCACAGAAGTAATATGGATTTCTAAGGCTTCTTCTGAATCATCTTTTAAATCCGTCACACCATCTTTCTCGGAACCAGAGGTGACATAGTTCCTGAATTTGAGTCAGATTTAATGTAGAAAACGGAATGGCAGATTTACAAATGATCTTACATGTTCAATCTTCAACACTTGATCACCATATAAACCAAAAATTTATATCAATCATTCTGCAAACCAAAACCAACTAGTCTTGTCAGTTAAATAAACTCACATTGTTCTCAGTTCAGAAATTCTTCTTCGAGCCTGAACTTCCCTGTAATACTGGGAAACCACTGCTTAGTATGTTCTAGATCATAATAGCAGCATGAACCTAATAAATAACAGACAGATCTTTGTGAGTCTGAACATGGATTATAAAAGAGCACCGATGCAAGCTCTACAGTAAAATCTATCTAATAAACTTAAAGGAAACATAGTTAAATCAGAAGATAATATCTAGAATATAAGAGGTAAAAAGAATCTGTTAACCCATTACCGATTATTACCTTTTTGGCTAAAGTTCGGTGAAGAAGCCTTTGTTTTGCTTCATTTTCTTCACCATCAATGGCCTCAGAATAAGAGATAAGTAAAACACGCGACAAAAGATCAACCTTATTTGCGATACACAGAAACGGCCGGAATTGAAATCCAAATTCAGAAACCCATATTAGGAATCGTTGAAATACAAACATTGATCTACGATCACAGAATTTACAGAGAATTTGACATAACATATGTCTCTCCCCGAGACTAATGTATATACAGTATATACAAATTTCAGAAACAAAGGTTTACTTGACAGTGGTGAGAGATTAGTATCGTGTTGAATTTAGAGGAATTTGGCTTACATGAGAAGCTTAAGAGGTAGAGCGAGAGTTTTGAAATTGCCAACCAAGTTCCATGCGAAAGAGATGGAACTGAGATCAAGCTACATAACGACGATCTCAGTCTCCGTTACTCGCCTGAAAAACCAACCTTTCTTCGTTTCGCTAGAACTCTCACGACCTTCACCAAATCAAAAACAGAAAAAATAAGAGAATCTCAACAAATCGAATCGACTCACTGGAAAAATCGAAACAGGGGAGAATAAAGTGAAAACAAAAACTCACCGGTGGGCTTGCAGGGAAGGATGATGAGACATTTAGCTTCTGAAGTCATTTATATAGAGATTTCAATCTCTAGATTAAATCTTTTCGAGAATTCGGGGGGTTTAAGTCGAGATTCATGATAACTAATAACGTGATTAGCAATTTCTTTCAATTTGCAGAATATTTGAATATCCGGCAAAGGCAATATCTTGCAACGCGGAGTTAGGAAGTTTCGATCTTGCGGACGAAGCTGTTTTCGTTTTTGGTATATTCATTTTTTGAAAGGAGCCATCGAAACATGGGGGAATTGTCAAAACTAGTACACAATTTGATTTGAAATGCAAAACTAATACCTATATTGAATTGTGAGCAAAACTAGTACTCTGGGCATGTACAATTACAAACTAGGCCCTTATGAACAAAGAAAAAAACGCTGGTCGCAATGTCTGTTTTACCCTTTTTAAAGTCTATTCATGAAGTCTACGGAGTATTAGACTTCATCATAAAGTATAATTCGTAATCACAACTCAAATTTAATTAAAAAAATTATAAGAAATTGTTTTGATGAAACAAAATTATACATAAATAAGATTAGAACATTTATCACCTATGAAAAGTAAAATTGCATGAAAATAAATTCATATAAGTCAACTAAGATAAATTATGTTTGTAATCTATAAACCGTGTGAAATCTACTCAAGAAGTTTACTAAATACTAAAACCTTAAATTTAAAGTTTAAAATTTACAAAAAATATATTGATAAACATATTTACACATAAATTTTACACAACCAACTAAAATCCATATAAAATAATTTTGCAAAGAAATTAATCAATTTAAATCAAGTAAGACAAATTATGTTAAAAAAACAAAAAAATTATGTGAAGTCTACTCATGAAGTCTGTCAAATAACAAAATCTAAAATTTAAAGTTTAAAATCGATAAAAAATAATTTAGGCTTCAAAAATTATTAATAATCCAAATGAAGACAAATCCTATCTATGTGAAATAAAATTTCATGGAAATTAATCAATTTATAAGTTTCATGAGTAAACCAATCATCAAGCTTAGTGTTTGAGTTACAATGTATAAGGTTTATGAGTGTGATTGTTAGGGTGTAGAGAATTTTGACATAAAAAATGTTTGTGGTTTGTTTAACGATTTAAAGCTAATGAATTCGTAGTTTATAATGTAAATTGTGATTATATATACATAATTGATGTTTTCTATAGCTTTGATCTCAAAAATTTGATTTAGGGTTTAGGGTAAGTTAGACTTCGTAGATAGACTTCATTGTTAGACTTTTCTGTGAAGTCTGTTATTCAAAAAAATGAGTGGGAAACAAAAATTTTAGAGCGGAAAACGAAATGTTTAGGGCGGGAAACGAAAAATTTTGGCGAATAAATTAATTATTAAAAGTACAATTTATAGACTTCCCGAGTAAACTTCATAGTTAGACTTCGATATGAAGTTTGAAACTCAAAAATAAACAAGCGGGAAACGAAATTATTTTGCGGGAAATGAAATATTAGGGTTAGTCAGACTTCATTATTAGACTTCATTATGAATTAGAACAAATTTCTGATTAATTATACCCAATTATTTTTCCTAACCAAAATTGACCGATCGAATTTGTAATTTTTTTGATTAACCAAAATTTAACCAAGTCTAATTTTAACCTAACCAAATAGATAACACCATATATAAAAAGAATGTTTTCTTAACTAACCTAGTTTCGCTTAATAAACAAAAAAAAAAAAACGGGTCGCCGACCTCACTCACTCTCTCCCTCTCTCTCTCAAATCCAGTCTCCGCC
>OVBJ01003724.1:0-11085 GCA_900406535.1 Noccaea bulbosa
ATTGCAAAATTAGTGTGTTAGACTTCGTCATGAAGTCTAAACACCTGCAAAGATATGAAATTCACTCAGATCTACCGGAATTTAACCTTGCCGTGATATGAAGTTTTGTTGACGACCTAGAACTTTGATTTAGAGCTTCAGAAAACTTCCCCAACCGTTATAATGATCTCCCACACCAAAAATTGAAAGATCTAAGAACATCAACTTTTAAAAGATGAAAATATGTGTNTTTATAATTCATGAGATTGTTACACGTATCATCATTAATTTAGATCGTGACATGTGTGAAATTTTATCATTTACAACACATAAGATAATTTACATTTTTACATTTTAAATATTTACAAATTTAGGATAATGTAATTTACAATTTACATTTCACATAGAACCAAAGTTTGTACTGAGCTGTTCCTATAAAATGTTAGAAGCTCAAAGGATTCCTACTATCCTTTTTCCACTTCTTTCAATCGGCGCTATGTCTCTTTCTCTTTCAGTCACCGCTATATCTTTCTCTTTCAATCGCCATTATGTCTCTTTTTCAATATATATCATATTCAAGCTTGGTAGTTTCCACTGTCTATCCAGGGTTGAGCCCTGGGATTTGACGGCGAACCGCCATGCCATATCTTTATCAGATCCTTCTCATTCCTCGCCAATTTTGAATTTTGGTTTTTTTTTCTCTCTTTATTTGCTAGATCTCATACGATATTATCTTTTCTTATAAATTGTATTAACAAAATTCATATGGTTGTCTTTTTGTAACCTTAACCGTATTTCTATAAGATTCTTCTCATCTCTCGCCAATTTCTTCTCATTATTTTATTTTACTATATTTCATATTGATATCATGTTAATTATAAATTACATACCAGATTTCATATGATTCCTTTTATGTATTGATACCATGTTAGATTATAAATTACATACCAGATTTATGATTCCTTTTATGTGACTTTGAGCCATATCTCTGTCAGATTCTTATTCCTCGCTAATTTGATTTTCTTTTTTTTTTGATAAAATAATATTTTCGTGTTGCTTTTACTAGATTTCATATGATCTCATGTTAGACTATAAATTACACACCAAATTTCATATGGTTTATTTTTATGTTACTTTGAGCCATATCTCTATCAGACTCTTATCATTCCTCGCAATTGTTTTTGTTGTTGTTGCTTTTACTAAATTCCATATGATCTCATGTTAGATTATAAATTACATACCATATTTCATATGACTTCTTTTTATGTTGCGTTGAGACGTAACTTTATCAGATCCTTCTCATTCCTCGCCAATTTTGAATAATTTCTTTAACAAAAAATCATATTCTTCTAATTAATTCCTCACCAATTTTGAATATTGTTTTTTTTTTACCTGATTTCATACAATTTTTTTTTATGTTACTTTGGTATTATACATCACAAATTTACAATTATTTTTATGATTATATTTTGATAGAGCTAGCATATAGTTGTAAGTACGGATCATCTCTTGAAAAAAACATATAGACTGTTTCTGTGGACAAAAAAAAAAAAAACTATCTTTCAATATTCTTTGTTCAGATTATGAAAAAACTGATATCTAATCAATTTTCTGTACTTTTATCCTTTATGGCAGCTTGGTTTGCGGTTGATTTGGGAGAAGTATTATGAAGACCCGTCATGCTTTGAAGATTCAAAATATGCTCTTGGTAAGTTTGCGCACGCTAACACATAAATTGGCTTCACCTTTTTTTAACTGAAGCAAAACATTTACGTTGGCCCATGATGAGTTTGGTTTTGTAACTGAAGCTTTGTGTTTCAACGTCTTTTGTCTACGTGACGTCAACTTGTCAATTTTGTAATTGAAGCTTTGTGCTGAATGTCTATTTTTAAGTGACGTCACCTTGTCATTTTCGTAACTGAGGCTTTGTTTTTAACCTCTTTTTCTGTAATGTGGCCAACTTCCCAATTTATGCCTTTTCTATTAAAAAAAGAAGAAAAAAAACACTGTTCAGTTTCGTAACTGAAGCTTTGTGCTGAATTTTAACCCAAAAAAAAAAAGCGTTGTGCTGAATGTCTGTTTTTTAAGTGACGTCAACTTGTCAATTTCGTAACTGAAGCTTTGTTTCTAACCTCTTTTTCTGTAACGCCAACTTGCCAATTTATGCCCTTTCTATTAAAAAGGAAAAAAAAAAACACTGTTCAATTTCGTAACTGAAGCTTTGTGCTGAATTTTAACAACAAAAAAAACAAAAGCTTTGTGCTGAATGTCTGTTTTTACTTTTTAAGTGACGTCAACTTGTCAATTTCGTAACTGAAGCTTTGTTTTTAACCTTTTTTCTGTAATGATAGCTTGCCAATTTATGCCCTTTCTACTAAAAATAAATAAATAACACTTATCAATTTCGTAACTGAAGCTTCATTTTTAATGTGTTTTTCTGTAACGCCAACCTACTGTAAAAGCCTGTTTTTTTTTGAAGTAGAAAATGGAGTATTACATTGGAGTAAAACAAATCCTTATTTTGGAGTTACCCAATTTTGGAATAAAAAAAAAAAATTGGAATAATACATTAGAGATGCTTAAGTGATAGATACTTAAAGAAAAAAAAAAAAGTGATAGATACTTTTTTCCTAGCTGTAAATTTTTATTTCTGTTTCTTTATTTTCCTTTGTATTTTTTATTTTTCTTTTTACCAACATTTTATTTTTTGTACTTTCCACTCTATTGTTTTAAAAGATACCAATGAGAGTCAGTAACCGTCGGGCAGAGTTGAGCAAACACTTAGGCTAATGATAGTACACGTGGTCAACATTAGGCTTGGTAATTGACTGTAACGTCTCTTTGTGGTTTTGTACATAAGAAAGTAGAAACCACTATAAATAGCAAGCGTTTGAGGCCCTTCACTCTCAAACAATCAAACTCGAATCAGCTTTTCATCAGAAAAATATTTCAGAGGTATAGTTGAATTCTTATTGTTCATACTTGTACAATGTGTTTTCTTCAAGCAGTTAAAAAAAAAATTAGGGTTTTCTGTTTTTAGGGTAGAATATATCATCAAATTATCGGCAAACTATATTAAATTGTACTTTTGCAGGTAGTTTTTTTCCAGAAATTGTAAGGAATGGAGAGAGAAATGGTGCAAAAATTGGAGTGGATTGAAGCGCAGAAGATAGAGATAAGCACTGACCTATTTGCTGCAGCTAAGCAACAACTTCATTTCCTCAGAGTTGTTGATCAGAACCAGTGGCTCTACGACGGTCCTAAACTCGAAAGAGCCATCTACAGGTAGACAAAATCACCAAAATCGGTCATAAACTCGAAAGAGCCATTTATTTAATAGAAAAAAATTAACAAAAATTATGGTTTAAAAAAAAAAAATCCATATTTTTATTCTTATCCAAAACTCTCAAATTTAGAAGATTTCATGATTATTTCCATGTTCAGATACAATGCTTACTGGCTTCCTTTGCTTGCCAAATATTCTGAGTCTTCCTCGATCTACGAAGGACCATTAGTCCCTCCTTTTGACTGCGAATGGGTTTGGCACTGCCACAGGCTTAATCCGGTAAATATTTTCTGACATACAATCTACATATCCAAATGCACACTATTGGTTTTTAATTCAGTTATAACAAGACGGTAATATTAGTACAAACAAATAAATAGGCGGAAGGTAAAATCTATGTTGCATATATATAGCTCATGATTTTGTTAATCATCCAGGTGAGGTACATGTCTGATTGTGAGCAATTCTATGGGAGAGTTCTGGACAATTCAGGCATTGTATCTTCCGTAAATGGAAGTTGCAAATTACAAACTGAGAATCTATGGAAGAGATTGTATCCTATGGAGCCTTACGACCTTGATTTGAATAAGGAAATCTCAAAGCCATATGATATCTCAGCTCTTGAGAGATGCACTACCTATGATCTTGTTTCAGCTGTCAAGAGGCAAAGCTCATTTTATAATGAGGTAACACTGACCAACTAGACTTTAATTAATTTAAATTTAGTTACGTATGAAGTTTTGCCAGTTGAATTTTTTTGAATATTGCTTCAACATTTATATCGATTTTGAATAATTTGTGATATACGCTTCGTACTCTTTTATATTTTATTTTATCTACAATAGATTTTTGTTGGAATTTATTTTATTTTTTTTGTTGGGGAAAGAGTTAATTTTGTTTTTCTTGGAGTTTATTTCACATATGTGAGTTACATGATTTAAATTTGATCGATTTGTTGGTGTATCAGTTTTTGCTACAGGTTTCCAAAGCCCATGTAGATAGTGACATCATAATTCAAGAAGCTGTTGGTAGATACAAAGCATTTCTCTACTTGATCAAGAGAAGCCGCGAAAAGTTGATCAAATTAATCAGTGTCCCCACTTACGACATTGATCTAATCTGGCATACACATCAACTAAATCCGTCCTCTTACTACAAGGATATGGAAAAGATCTTGGGTGAAATCTTACAGCATGATGATACAGTTTCTGACACAAGCGAAAGTCAGAAGCTCGACACTGTTTTCTCTGGAACTACTACTCAATGGGAAGAAACATTTGGTCAAAGGTATTGGAAATCCAATGCTGAGATGGCTGCAGTTGTGCTGGCAGCTGAGAAGAGCAGTGCGGGTTCTAGGTGCTTGGTTGAGGCTGCTGAGAAGCAGGATGTGGGTGCAAGGTGCTTTGAGGACGTGGAAACTGAGAAGAACAATGCTCGGTGCTTGGCTGTGGTGCCTGAGAAGAACAACGCTCGCTGTTTGGCGGTGGTACCTGAGAAGAACAGTTCTAGGTGTTTGGCGGTGGTACCTGATAAGAACAATTCTAGGTGCTTGGCGGTGGTGCCTGAGAAGAACAATTCTCAGTGTTTGGCGGTGGTACATGAGAAGAATAGTTTTAGGTGCATGGCGGTGGTGTCGGTGAAGAACAGTTCTAGGTGTTTGGCAGTGATGTCTGAGAAAAAAAGTTCTAGGTGCTTGGCGGTGGTGCCTGAGAAGAACAATGCTCGGTGCTTGGCTGTGGTGCCTGAGAAGAATAGTTCTAGGTGCTTGGCGGTGGTGCTTGAGAAGAACAGTTCTAGGTGCTTGGCGGTGGTGCCTGAGAAGAACAATGCTCGGTGCTTAGCGGTGGTGCCTGAGAAAAACAGTTCTAGGTGCTTGGCGGTGGTACCTAAGAAGAACAATGCTCCTTGCTTGACGATGGTGCATGAGAAAAATAGTTATAGATGCTTGGCAGTGGCACATGAGAAGAATGGTGGTAGGTGCTTGGCGATGGTACCCCAGAAAAACAATGCTCGGTGCTTGGCGGTGGTGTCTGAGAAGAACAGTTTTAGATGCTTGGCGGTGGTACATGAGAATAACAGTTCTAGGTGCTTAGCGGTGGCACTTGAGAAGAATGGTGTTAGGTGCTTCGCGGCTCGTGAGAAGAACAATGCTCATTCCTTGGGGGTGGTGCCTAAGAAGAACGGTGCTAAATGCTTTGCGGTGGCAGGTGAGAAGAATGGTGGATGTGGTAATATGATGAAGAATAATGCTAATGACGAACTAGCAGATGCTCTAAACGGCCCGGTTGCAGCTTAATTACTCAAATGAAGAAGACGTATTGTGTTTAATAATAATGTATGATACTAGTGTAATATATGATCTGCAAAATGTTATTGTATGATACTAGTGTAATATATTATCTGCAAAATGTTATTGTATGAAAACTAGTGTAATATATTATCTAAAAAATGTAGTAAACTATAACATGTAACGTACTCATGTAAATAAATAAGTTACATGATGAAATGTAATATTTATGTGTGTTTATAATATGTATTTATGATAAGAAAAATGTAATCTTGCACTTGTTTTCGGCTAGCATCAAATCAGATGATGAGTAAGACTTGTAATCTCCCCCTTTTACTGCGAACAAAAATGGAATCAGATGATGATGAGTAGGACTTTTATTTATTTCCACCTTTAATGTTATATGTTTCAATTGAGATTTGGGTTATGAATTGCATTAGTTCTCACTTGTACTGCAAACAAAAATGTAATCAAGTTTCCTTGAAGAAGCTAAAACTCACTCCAAAGAAATAACAAATCACTACATAAGTTTCTCTTGTATGTAGCGTTGAAGACATAAATTGCATTGTTTTCTCTTGTCTGTAGCTTTTTAAAAGGAAGGCTTAATGCCATTCATTGCAAAGTAAGAAGCGATGGAGAGGTTTTCACTTTGCACTTTTGGAGCCTAATTAGTTTGTTTCTCAAACTAAAAAGCTCTCTCATCTTGAGGTCTTTCTTGGTCCATCTAATTCCATTGGAGGCAGCAACAATAACTATAGCGTCTACCCATCGTTCTTTCAATGGTGGCATCAGTACAGGAAACAAGGACATTAACATGATAGGGCTTTTTGATATATCCTATTTAATTTGTAGAATTCTTGGTGAATGAGCGGTATGGAGTCGCAGGAGGAGCCGGTTCATGTTAACACGTCTGTGTTCCTATAGTGACTCCACCATTTAAAAAATGGGTAAATGTTGATGGGTGCTGCTGCTTCGTATGGGCCTGTTGGACCAAGAGAGAGCTCTTGTTTGATTAGAAAGACTAATCCATTTTTTTGTCAATAAAAACAAATGTTAGTTTTCATCAGGAAGAACATAAGCTTTTAAAACAAGAGTGTAAATTCAAAGAGGAGATGAGATCAAAATTATGTAATCTATATTCTTCATATCATCTCAAAGCATATGGGCTCGGGAAATGTGACTACTTACTAGGCAGAGGATGATTACATGGGAACACATCCAAAAAAAAAAAAAAAAAAAAAGGAGATGCCCTTAGAATGTAAACGAAAAACAAGGTCAGCGGCAAACTGTTTTCCTTCCCCAGCCCCAACGTAAGTTTTATAGGAGCTAGCAGCAGCTATCTTGTAGAGAGAGAGAGAGAGAGAGAGAGAGGGGCGGCGGATAAAAGAGATGAAAAAAATGATACTAGGGTTTCAGTTTAGGCTCCTCTTTTGAGTTTTATAGGAACTGTTTGGTAGAGACTTTGGTCAACGTGTATTCAGGTCCGTGTCAACATTTCTTTCTCCGGACCAATCAAAAACTTGGATTCTTTTAGTAAATATTTTTTTCTTTCAATTATGCTGGATACTTTTCTTACGAGAAATAAGTCCATGAGCTTCAGGGCCCTGACCCACTGTCCTATCCCAAATAAACGGGCCCGCGTTCATTTTCTTAAGACTTGAGCTTTTTTTTTTTCTTTTCTATATGACGAAATTAATTATATTTTAGATTCTATTTTTTCATTTCTTTTTTTTTTGATATAAATAGATTCACAATCATAAGTGCGTTAGTCACAATCATAAATCACAATCATAAGTTTACGATGAAGAAAACTTACTTACATTTGCTTTTCAATTTTTTTTGAGAAAATGTACACAAGTTTTTTAAACTTCAAACCAAAATTCTTCTGACCTCTGACTTCTTTGTTTTGAATACTACCATTTGTTCGCATATTAATATTAGACCATGACGGCTAATTAGGCAAGTTAGGCGTTAATTAAGATCGTAGCTTCTCTAATTTTTCTTGTTGGCATATCCAAAATTGTTCATCAGCTATGTGCAGTGTGCACGTTTGATCATATAGAGGATCAAAAGACATCCAATAAATTTTTTCATGCCAGAAAATAATGACTGTCAAGTTCGTGTTCTCAAAGAATGATTCATATACACATTGACGAATTGTTATGCTTCCTCCCCTTTCACCAGATCTAAGAGAGAGAATGAAAAAACATATTGGTACTCACAAAACGTAAAAGGAAGATGAAGATATAACAAAACAAAACCAAAAGCTTACCAATCTCCATCGAAAAATACTATTTATCGTAATAAGCCGCCTTGTTGTTATTGTGGAAAAGTTAGTGTCATTGCTGCTCCTCGGTCTTGAGTGAGACCATTTCGCTTCGCTGTTGTTGTTGCTGGTGCATAATCAGATGGTGGTTCTTTAGTCTGAAATTGCTCGGAAGCCATCGATATAACCGTTCAGGCAAGAATCTAGCATAACCAAAAGTACCAATTCAGGACAATCAAGCTTGATTGGAATATCACAAACCAAAGATAATGTTGGTGACTTACAGTTCCAGTCTTTCATGAATTGCTCGGCGCACTGAGCTGTTAAAACCATATGCTATTGAATTGAACAAGCCCTGAAGATACAACATTCAGAACAGAGACATGGGATGAGCAAAGATGATCTGTGAAGAATTTTATAATCGGTGTTTGTTGCAGGGATTTGCTACCATCAGTGCAGCTGTTCCCACGTCAAGAGCTGAGAGCCAGAAGATCTTATGGCCTGGCTCGATGAAATCATGAACGCGGTTGATAGTACCGAATGCCCATGATCCTATCAGAATGAGAGGATAGTATCCCCATCGATTCAACACCTGTGGTTTCAGGAAACAATCAGTAAGGTTTAAACTATGAAACAAAGCTAGTCGCAAGATTCAACACAAGTGGTATTAGCAATATATAGAAAAACAAACCTTTAACTCTGCTCTATTATCAAACTGATCCACTCGGTCTGACATTCCAACCGCCATCTACAATTAACATCGCCATATCAGTAGACAGACAATTGTATAAATGATGTTATGTGACAACTTTCAGAAGACAATGTTGATAGGAGGGCTACATACACGTCTAGCGTTTCTTAGCATCCGTATCACTTGGAAGTATGTAAACCCATTGTAGAGAATGGCACCCCAAAGAGGAGCATAGAAGGTCAAGAAATGAACAGCCTGCATAGGTCGAGCAGTGAGACAAGTTCCAATCATAGAACCCATGAACTGGAATCTTTTTGTTCAATTAAGGATCTCCTCTCTTACCTTTCCCTTAAGACCAGTTTGGGTCCAGCACCACGGCCCCAAATGCGAGTGATTATTACCAAAAGAACGTATCACAGTCACAACCAAGGAAGTTCCTAGAAACAAGAAAAGTACACCAAATGAGACTCTTGCATTACTAAATCACCAAAGCAGTTACTCACACATTCTTATCCTCAAACCCAAGAATGGATTTGCCAACAGTTGAGCACATAAACCCAAAAGATTCTCAAAGTGATATATAAAGAGTAATTTGTTTTGCATACCCCAGACATACAAGTGAAACATGGCTTCCAAATCCTCCACATCAGTTTTATGCTTAACCACAGTGCGGTGAAGAGTGAAAGCAATTGTGGTTGTCCACAAGAACGAAGCTACGCAGAAGAAATGTGTGGTGTAGCCTTGTGCATAACAAATAAACCCTTTTGAAGGATCCCTACATGATCAAGAGGAAGTAACAATCATCTTAGGAAACATCTCAAGAAGAGTCACCCAAAACTGATAGAAGGTGAGAAAAAGCATACCCAACGATTAAGAAGAAACTGCAAAGCATATCCTGCAATCAACGGAAACATCACCGACAATCAGCAATAGAGCTCGACAAAAATCTGAACTACTGATTCCAGAAGGAATAAGCTTAATCCCTATGCAATGTTCACATTGAAATTAACGATATTGCACTTTCGCAATGCTGAAATCGGTGAAGAAAGAAGCAGAACAGTGCGTAATCCTAGATCTAGCTTCATCTTTTACTGGAACTTGTATCGAATCAGCGTCAGGAAACAAAATCAAAGACGAAGGAGAAACTTACAGAGAGAGCGAGGTAGAAGACGAGCTTGAAAGAGAACTTGCGAAGTTCTTTGAAGAGGCAATAGCAGAGGACGATGAACGTTGAGCCGACGAAAGAGAGACTCGACGCGCCGGTATTAATCGCAGTGATAATGCTGCGATCTCCGGCAGATAAGCCTCCGCCGGAAGCGAGCACCGCCGACATATTTATCTATGAATCAAATTTCAAAACGATCGAGAGATTTGATGTTTTCCGCTTTTCGTGTTCGTCGTTCCCGTCGCGGGGTGTTTTTTTCCCGACGAACGTTGCGTGGTGGGCTAAACTCTCGTCCGGGTCGGGTCGGTCGGGTCGAGTTTATATCTATTGAACCGGTCTCCAGGTCAAATTATAATTCAGGCCTAGCCCAAAGATTTAGTCCGGCCTCATTGTCCCTATGTTTGTATATCAAAAAGTATACACTATAACATAGTTATGCAAAAATATAACAATAATTAAACATATAACAATGTTTGAATATTCATTATCATCATGTCTAAACATATTCAAAAAAAAAAAAAAACAAAGTTACTTCTTCACGATTTGGCGACTCTAAAACAACGGATTGATATCTTTCTTCAAGCGTAAAGATAGAAAACACATATTTTAGATATTGTAAATACACATATGTTGCCATACTAAGAACTTCAAATATTTATCTATAGAGTATTGAAACAGATAACTTTAGAATCGTTTTCTTCAACTGAGAGGCAAACGAAAAAACACTCTTCCTTCTCGGAACATGACCCATCATCTAATCAAAATTTCTCATTTGAATAATATATTATACATCTCGTTACCCTTGCGATTTTTTGTCATTGTTTTAGTTTGCATACAAAAAGGGTACACCTGATTTTGTCCGTATTAAACTATTGTTTGGTTCGTACTCCATTGATGAAAAAGACGTCTGCATATGTACAAATACATATGCATTGTTACATCTACTTGATGTAGACTCCAATGTTGAGTGTTTAAGGTTCTTTTCTTCCCTCTGTTAAGTGTTTAAGGTTCGTATATATATATATATTCCATAAAGACTACATACTTATAGTGTATAATTATATATAAATTGTGACATAAATGAACTCGTCTTGAAGATAGATAGATAGTACATATCATCTAAAGCAAATTAACAAAGACAAACAAATATACATAAACAGCCACTAACTTTGCTTCATCTTATTAAATTTATATGTGATACGAAATTCATTTTATTTGAAGTTAATTAGAACTATACATTATATACATCGAGTTGTGCAGCCCTGAATTTGTTCCATTGATTGAGGTCAAACATAAAATAATGGGGAAATTGGCAATTTACCCCTAAAAAAAGCTCTTCTTGTCCCTTTATCCCTTTTTCGACTTTTGCTATTTTGTGCCAACATTGCCCTTCAATATAGTTAACAACTCA
>OVBJ01003726.1:0-11082 GCA_900406535.1 Noccaea bulbosa
TTCTCTTTGTCTAAGTCGAGACCAGTACCTCCTTAGCCAAGAGAATCTTGTATCATAGGCCTTCTGCAGCCTGTGTGGTGCACTTCAATCCATTTCACTCAGTGTAACCTGTGGAATCCGGCTATCCTGTTTGATAAGCTGTTTGTGGAATCAAACAACATCCTATCCTGGTTGACAAGCCGTTTGTGGAATCAATCTGCTTATCATCAACCAAACCCGGTTCAATCGGTTAAGGAAATTCGACCATTTGCGCCAACCCCTGGCTAAACCGACCTAAGGCCTTGAAACCGGATCCTACAAACCTTTGACAGCTTGGTGCTTGTATCATCGACGAAGGTAATAAAATTTGTAATTTCAAAGTGATGACTAAACCAAAATGTGACAAAACCAGATTCTTGAACCGAAAATTGGAAACACGGTTATGTATAATCAATTTTGAAAACATGAAAAATAAAAAAGCCATAATAGTTCTTTAAAACAAAAAAAAATTACGGAGCGCGGATAATACACCTAGGTACTGATTGGCAATTTGGCTTTGAAAGCTTTAAGGACTTTAGAAAAATTTTAAAGTCTTTAAAGTCACATTTTAGCCAATCACACTTTATTAGTTCTAAAGCCTTAAAAGTCATGAACTCCCTCCTTAAATAGAAAATATGACTTTTATTTTTTTCTAAAGCCACAACTTTACACTTTTAAAGTTACAGTTTTTAAAGTCACTTTTAAAATAAAATTAACAGTCAAAGTCCTTTCCAATCAGGACCCTAGTATGTATAATAGCTTAATGTTAATGTTGAAGTGGATCAAACAATTGAGTTTTTTTAATCCTATTTGTTCACTTTTTCAAATACTTTCACTTTTCATCAGTAATAGATAGAGAAATTAGATTTCCTAATTTGACTACAAAAAGATAAATATTTCTAATGTAATGTGAGGTTAGTATTTTTGTTATTTTTATTGTCAATAAAAATTTACATAATTTCCTTATCTCTTATATATTTTTATTAAT
Organism: Noccaea bulbosa; assembly: GCA_900406535.1. Lineage (NCBI taxonomy): Eukaryota > Viridiplantae > Streptophyta > Magnoliopsida > Brassicales > Brassicaceae > Noccaea > Noccaea bulbosa. Next base: position 1,007 of record OVBJ01003726.1, read on the forward strand.
ATTACAATTTTAAAATTTGTAAAATATTTAATGCTGATGTGGACCAATCAAATTAAATTTTTTCAATCCTATGTGATTATATATATATATATATATTTTTTTAAAAAAAATATATATCAAATACTTTTTTCATAAGTAATAGATAAATAAATTAGATTTCCTAATCTGGCTACAAAAAGTGAAATATTCCTAATGTTATATGAGGTTAATATTTTTGTTGTTAATACAAATTTACATAATTTCCTTTTCTCTTACATATTTTTATTGATAATACAATTTTAAATTTTTAAAAATAATTAATATTGGTGTGGACCAATCAAATTAACTTTTTTTCAATCCTATGTGAACTCCATTAGAGGCCTATAGGGTCAACTTTTATTAGTAACTAAATTTTCCACCCGCGCCACACGCAGGTCTATATCAATAATTTGATTAAATATTCTTGTTCATAAGTTTTTTTCGTCGGTAGAATGATTAACTATAGTGAATCAATATTCTTATTTCTCTTTTTTTGTTTCGCCTTTTTTAGTTTTTTTTTTCTTTATCTTTGCTCTTTATTCGATTTTGTCTTTTTTTTTTTTTTTTTTTTTTTTTTTTTTTTTTTTTTTTTTTTTNTCTCCTCTTCCTTCCTCTTCAGTTATTTGTCCTTATAATTTTTTATTCGGTCTCATTCTTCATCTTGTTAATTTTTGTTTTATCTTTTGTCCTCATTCTTTGATATCATTGTCTTCGTTTTTCTAATGTTTATTCTTATTTTTGTCCTCGTCTTGATTCTTGTTCTTCTGTTTTTTCTATGATTAGTTTATGCGGTCAAAGATGCTAGGAGTTTGCTATATTTATTTTGTTTAGCTTATTCTCTTTATTTTTCTTGATTATTCTCCATGACTTGATCCTTTTTCTAAATAGATATATTGTAGTTCTCTTTAATTTAATTTTATGTAGAGTAAACATTTAATTATCTGATACACCCAACCAAACTTAAAAATTAAAAATATTTACGGAAAAAAATTAAGCTAGAGATGGTACAATTACATATTCACACATGTAATAATCAATGTCTAATAATAATATAAATAATTTAATTTATGCGATCATAGAGATATAGTTCCGACTTACGCATAGCTTTCAATTTTTTATTTTTTGGTTTCATCTTTTTATTTGATTTCCTTCTTTAGCCTTATCTTTTTGGTTTCTTTTATGCATTTGTTCTTTGTTCTAGAGTTTGTTTTCTTCTTCTTTGTATTGGTTATTTTCCTTTCTAATTTTTTTCTCACTTTATTGTTTTTGTACATATTTTAGCATAAGTCTCTTTAATCCTATGTAGAACATATTTTCATTATCTCATACACCAAACCAAAATTTAAAAATGAAAATGTATGTATAAACAAATTTAAGCTAGAAGATAAGCTAATATGTTGGCAAGTTTTCTAGGGTTATAAAACCTAAATGAAGAGAAGCTAATCAACATATATCATTGTTTTTCATTTTCTTCTTCGTTCTTGTTTTTATGTTTTTAATTTTCATTGATTCATTCCTATTCAGTCTCTTATGTGTTGATTTCTTCTTTGTTTTTTCTCTTATATGGATTCTTCTTCATTTTCACTAATCTTTGCGTTTACTTTTCTTCGTTTTCGCGCTTCTTTTTTATTCTTTTCTTTTTTTGTTTTTTGTTTGGTTTCGTCTCCTTCGTTCTTATTTGCTTTCCTCTTTAGATTGGTCTGTTCAAGTTTTTTATTTTTGTTTGGTTTCTTCTCCTTCGTTATTATTCGATTTTCTCTTCAAATTTTTCTTCGCAAGATTTATAACTGGTTTTTTCTTATTCATCTTTACCTTTTTTGGTTTTTATTTTGTCTTCGCAATTCAATATATTATTTTTCGTTTTTCTTCGGTTTTATCTTCTTATTCTTCTTCTTTGTGTCTGTTTCTTCTTATCTTTTTTTATTTTTTATTTGTCTAGGTTATTCTTCACCATTAAAATTCTACAGGGCTTTATTCCTCTTGTAAAATATTAATTTTATGTTGAAATTTTTAAACTAATTTTAACATATGTTTTTTTTAATTTGATATCAATTAATAAGTTATTTAGAGTGTCCACATATAATATATATATATACTTTATAAATTTGTTCTTTCTTATTTATTAAAACAATTAAGTGATTATTTATATAATTAAAACCATTATCTTAAATTAAGAAATTTTTCTAATATAAATCTAAGTAGATTTTTGATGTTACTAAAAAACTTATATATGTTTAATGTTTTTCTTATATCTATCGACATTCCAAATCTAAAATTTGGAAAAAATTTTAATCTTAAATGATGATATAGAAAAATATTATTGGTTGTTTAAAATTTGGAAAATTTCTAAATTTTAGAGATGCTGATTTGGCATAATTTAATTGGTTTAAACAAAATTAAAAGCTGATATGGACCCTCTCAGCGGCTTATATCCTCAACTTTTATATAGTATATAGATAGATAGATAGATACCTCAATTTTTATATTTAAAAATATTAATTTAATTATTTTGAACTTGTGGAGTTTCTAATTTAAACATGTTATATTAATTTATTTTTTTTGAAACAAAAGAAATAAGTCAACTAAGTTAACAAATATAACTAATTTTATATTTAATAATATAAATTAATACTACTGGTTGTTTAAAATATATAATTTTTTAATTTTATATGATGATATGGAATGATACTATTGATTTTTTAAAATATGAAAAATTCATTAATCTTATACGATGATGTGGAATGATACTATTGGTTGTTTAAAATTGAAAAATTTATAAATTTTGAAGTTGCTTATGTGGACCAGTAAAATCACGTTTTAAAATCCTATGCGGACACTTTCAGAGGCTTATAGCCTCAACTTTTATATTGTTTAAAGGTTTAAACAAATAGAAGTTGTGGTTATTATAAGGTACTTTAGGATGTTGACAAAAAAAAAAAAAAGGTACTTTAGGATTCTCAAACAAAAAAAACTATTATTTTAATCTAATGTTGTTATATAGTTAAATGTAAATTTTTAAAAAGAAATAAATCACTCAAAAAGATAAATGTTATATGTATTTCTGAGGTCCTTAAAATTTTATAATTGGAAACCGATTTTCACATTTCTATCTTGTATTTTTCATTATTTTATTGTTGAAATAACTTTATTCTCTTTTTTTGTCTTTACCAAACATCGAATATTGGGAAGGAAAAATAGTGTGAAAGTCTTTGATGCGTCAACGTCTGGCACGTTCAGTAATAAAGCAGTCCGATTAGGACACGTGGATCAGTCGTCGCTTTGCATCGCTGTGATGATGACCAAATAATTAAATTCCACAATTTTGGGGACAAGAAGTCTGCATATATAAGCATCTCAAATCGACGAACCAAAAAAAGAAAAATCATCTCAATTTTAAAGGACAAAAGAACAAATCAATAATCGAATACTTTCTTTATAAAAAAAATTAATCGAAGAAAATACACGTCATTTCATCTTTTTCATAACTCCAGCATAACTTTAAAGTTTGAGATTTATATATATTCAACAAATTTTTGTTTCTATCGTATGGATATAGTAATTAGCGAGGAAGATTTGGTGTAGCTAAAGTGAAATCGAGATTGGGAGTTTCAGTGTCTGGTCTTGTCCCTGTGAGGCTTGACGAATCCGACGACAATCGTTCGTAGCTTGGACATCTTCGTTCCATATTCTGATAACATTTTGGATTAAACGATTTTATGAATAAAAAGATTGTATTAATAAGAATCATAGCATATAGTATTTGTATAACGGAATATATTTACTAATTTTTCCATTTGGTCTCTACTTAAAAAGGTCCAATTAAAGTAATTTGAAGACTTTAAAATCTTTTGAATGGGATTGAGAAACTAAAGTATTACAGATATCAAATCTCCCCAAAAGTCTTTATATGCTCTGCTTTTGAGACATAAAAAAATACTTTCCATTTACCCCAGTGGAAGAAAAAAAAGTAAATGAAAATCCTTTCCAAAAACTTTTCACTTTTTCACCCTCAAATTTTGCAGTCCTGTTTTATTCCAGTGCCCTTTTTGGTTAAATTTTTGGAAAATTTGATACCTCATTGGATGAAATGTCTACACCTGATGATGCCTTTGCCTTTAAATGAAACCGAGCTTCACTGTTATACAGACATCCCAACTTTATCACATAACTTTTTTTTTTTAAAAGGAATACTGTAAATGAGTTTGGACTAAACTAACTAAATAATACAAATGTTAAGTTTCTCATATGATGCAAATAAATAAAGTTGCCTAATAAGTACATAGCGATTTGTGCAGACAAAACTTAACACCAAAAATTAAATGAAAAAAATATACAACCAATTAACAAAGACAACAATTAAAATATAACATACCTTGAGGAGTTGTTCCACAGACCTTGGGGATCTCTTGCTTGTCTATCATTGTTTACTTGTGGTCCATTCTCACTAGTATATGACTGCCCTATATATACATACACACATTTATCAGATACTTTAGTATATTTAACCGATAATTTAACTAAATGAACACCTAATTAATCAAATAACCTGATGATGTTGTAGTTTTTTCGGTAGATTTGATGGTCCGATACATCTGAAACATTATACCTTAGATTACATAACAAATAAATATAACAAAGATAGTTACAACAATTTTTAAAAAATATCCAATGGTAGCTTGTTTAGGTTTTATCAATCAAGACATAATACATACACATATGTGTGTATACGTACTGATGTGTATGTGTGCAGACTTCTTTTATTCACGTGTATGTGTATATGCACGCACAGAGAGAGAGAGAGAGAGAGAGAGAGAGAGAGAGAGAGAGAGCAGAGTAAAAGCATTTACGATTCATTAAAATGTGCAGCCAGACACAGAGATGGGTGATGTGCATGGGTCTACGTGTCTACCTCTAACCATAGTCAAATTAAAACTAAAAAAAGAAGAAGTACCATGCATATACATATATGTGTGCATATATGAATCTTGAGAAAACATATCATCATTGAAGAATGATGCGTTCTTTGTACTTTACTTTTTCTTCTGCATCTCTTAGTGATATAAAAGGACTTTCTCTTGGTCTTTTGGCTATATCTAGTTTGATATATATAAATATATTTTTCTGGTTACTAATTCAGTAATTCTTGTCTCAAATGGTGTATATATTTGCTCAATATATGGTGGTGACCAAAACAATTAATCACAGAAGACATTTAGTCATTTCAGTAAACAGTGCAGTGGGTTCAATCAGTTCAAAGCATATTCGATAATACAGTGAAACCGTGTGTAGTAGATTGTGATTTTATATAAATAGTAAAGGCTTTAATTGATTATATGTTAACTGTACATTGTATAAACTAGGAACTAATGGAGAATATTACCTGTAGATGAGATTTAACATGAGCCAATGTGAGATCTTGCACATCCATAAGCTCAAGTACTGATTTTGGAGTTGCTCCTGAATATTAATCAAAATCACAAAATCAATAAAATAATAAATTATATAAAAAGCAAATTCAATTTGTTAAAGAAAAGGAGATAGAGCTATATATAATTAATTAAAAAAGGAAATTGTGAAAAAGGACAATACTTTCATGACCACCCAATAATTGAACGGCATGAACGAAATGGGCATGAAGGGTCGTAGTCCACCGCATCCTCGGAGCCCTTACTCCTCGTTTCGCCGTGAATCTCGGCGGCTGCTGCTGAGCTTGACGCCGATGACGGTGCTGAAGATTAGAACTATAATTAGGGTTTGCGTGTTGACCATTGACTTCACTGAAGAAGAAAGGAGGAGTACTGGGAGAGTAGTAGTAGTGGTCAAGGATTTGATTTTGGTAAAGAGCGGTTCCTCTTATCGGTTTCATCATCAACATGGATCTCAAGTCTTGATCGAGAGATTCCTTATGCTCTTGATTATCAATCTTGATGGGTTCTTTCTTTGAAGTGAATTGGAGAGTGTGGATGTGGTTGCCAGAAGACTTTTTGTCTGAATCATCTGAGGCTTTACTCCGAAACCCTAATCCTCTTTCGATTTCTTGTTCTGGTTCTTGTTCTTGATTTTCTTCTTCTTCTCTTCTTCTGCTGATCTTCAGGTATAAGTCAGGCTGTGAAGGGAAAAGCTCCATAACAAGAGAGAATTGTGAATGGATTTTGAGATAATCTCGATAAATTTTGGGGAAAAGGAGGGTATAGTGTTATGTATATCAAAAAAGGACTTTTTCTTCTTCTTAACTTAATGAAATTTTGTTCTTGGTGAGAGGAGAAAAGCAGCTGCAAAGAGTTAGAGAGAGAGAGAGAGAGATGGCAAAAGGTATGATGGAAATGAGAAGTCTCTTTCTTCTCTGTTCCCTTTGAGAAAATGACACTTTAAGAGTGTAATAAAGGGGTTGGGTGAAACATGAATTTCCATTCAATTTTTATTTTCCTTTATCTCTTCGTATAGATAGGAAAATCAATTTCTATGGCATATTTTGTTACAATGTAGATATCATCTATCACATATCAACATTTAATGATGGTATAACAATAATGTATGGAAATATTCGATTATTTGTGTCCAGATTTACATGTGAAAATGACACTTTGGGTTGAAACTGAAAGATGCGTGTGCTATTTTTTAATAATATTTATTCACGAGATTCATGATTAAAATAAAAATCCAATGCTCATATATTTATTAGAAGAACAAATAAACCCAACAGCTACCAGCGACTTGTTTAGTTGTTGATAAAATGGTACAATATGGAGAAAATATAACAGAAATTTAAAATCAAAACTTAAGTCATTCTCACTTGTTGTTTGTCTTTTTATTTTATTTTATTGTTTGTCTTTTTTGAAGTTATAGTTTGGAATTATACCGAACATTTCTTTGCTTTACGGTCTTGGTGGCTAGTTGCCTATAAGAATATATTGTATATGGTACCTAAAAAAAGTTTTAGGTACGCATCTCCTCACTTCTTTCTTTCTCCAGCATATCTTTGGCGGCGATGTGTAGGAGCGCATGGTTTCTCTCTCTGATAAGTGGTGGAATTGTTTTCGGTGGCAATTTTTCTCTAGTGGCGGTGACGACGGCGGTGGTGTTTCCTCGTTTTCAGATCTAGGATTCTAGTATACCCGGTTTTTTCTGGTTAGCAGATTAATCGGATTTAGAGTTTTCGCTTAACCGAGCTTTTTAAGGCTTTTAGACTTTTTGTTGGGCTTTCTATTAGGATAGTGTGTTTTAGAAAATCTTTTCTATTTTTTTTTTTAAATTGTAATTTCTTTATTAATGAAAACTTTTTACCAAGAAAAAGTTTTTTTCCTACATATTGTTTGTGGTGTTGAGAAGGTGATTTTGTTACGTGATAAGGTTGAAATTTAAAAGAGAATAAGGAATTGGAAATGAACAAATACAGTATAATTTTTTTTAAAAGTTAACAATTACAAAAAAAAAAATTTATCCCACAAACAAAGCATTAACTCCATTCATTTCGTCAAAAAATTTATACGACATTAAATTAAGTTTTGGCCCTATGCCACCGATGGACAGTCCAAAAATTTATTTCCAAAATGCCCTTTGATAATTCATGTCCCCTAAGCCCATACATCGACAGATAATGCTGGGACGACCCTTTGATTTTCATTTTTCACATAATTGATTAAACTTATTCTAGAAAATCTTATAAGGCAAACGGTTATATATACATTATACATAATGTTATTTAGGATTAATCCAAAAACAGGTTTTCATTAGAGTCGATCCTTCCAGGTAATTAGTTGCGGCACGAGGAATGATAAAAAGACAAAAGGAAAGGAATTCTAACGAAAATCTATATAAAAAAAAATTGATAAAAGAATTTAAGTGCATATCGTTTATTACTTTATTGGAAGCCGCTACGGACCGACGATGCGTAATACAAAGTTAGAGAGTTACTGAATTTAATATAATTATCGTTTAATTCGTGTGTAAAAGAAAATAATTAAAACAAGCAAGATTCATGAGTAAACTACGATAGTGTCGTATTCTCGTATTCTTGCTTCTATCATAAACACAAAACGACAATCCTTCAAAGTGTGAAAAGTAGAAGTACAAATTGGAAAATGCTGATTGGAATCCAAAAGTAGGAGGCACACCTTTAACTAACAAAAAAAAAACTAGGAGGCACACTGAATCTTTTCTAAAGGAGTTGGGAAAAATATTAGGACTTTGTTAGAACAAATGCCCCCATGGATCTTTTTGGGAGATTTTTAAGCAAATCTTTTAACTTTGGGGCTTTTGATAAGAACCCACACTTCAATTCGGACAAAAGAGTTGTTTGTAAACTTTAACTCGAAAGTGAAATATATCATTAATGAATTAAATCTACAAGGCAAAAAAGGTAAGTAAACCAAATTTATTTGGTTATACGTCTTTCATTTTATAAAAGGAAAACTATACTTCCACTGCTTCGTTTTAGTAGTAATTCTGAACTTAATGTTTTTGTAGTAGTATTTCTGAACTTAATTTTTTGGGAAATTTTGAGTAATACACCTTTTCGAGAGACACTTTTCAAAACTACACCTAATAAAATGTCTTTCAAAATTACACCTATTTAATTGTGTTTATTGACTGTTTAGCATTCACTACAATAAACCTGATAATTGAACGATTTTGCATCGTTGCCGTGATCTCCTCGTCGTCGTGATCTCCTCGTCGTCGTGATCTTCTCGTCGTCGTGCCTCCTCGTCGCCGTGCCTCCTCGTCGTTGTGGCCTCCTCGTCGCCGTGCCTCCTCGTCGTCGTGACCTCTTCGTCGCCGTGACCTCCTCATCGCCGTGACATTCTCGTCGCCGTGATCTCCTATGCGGCGGTAACCTCGTCGCCATTGATCGGAGGTGAGTTAGAGTCTACCACAGTTTAATCAGATGCGCAATTTTATTCTTCTCAATTGTATTCTTTTGTGATTAGTTGATTTATTGATTGTTATGTGATTCGAGTAGAAGAAGATGATTTACAGAGAGAAAAACATTGAATCTGTGAATAGCGAAACACAGAATATGCTTCGTCAATGTCAAATTAGCTTCATCGATTAACCAGAATATGCTTTCTCAATTTGAATTTAGCTTTATCGATTGTCTTAGTCTTTCGATTTTTAAAAACTTATAAATCCTATTACATTGATTTGGCATGTTTCAGAGACGATGATTGAGAAATAATCACTTGATTTGTTAAGTATTGGATGATGTTATTTTTGTTGATGTTACCAAGTCCTGCACATCCTATTGCGCGCGTATATATAAAGCCTTATAATTCCTCTTTATATTTTGATTAGGTGACGATGATTGAGCTTTATTGTATTTGTGGAGTTTGGAAGTTAATGAATAAGATTCAATGGGAGTTCACAGATGATGGTGATAGAGGAGGTTCTATTAGTTTCATCAATGATGACATAAACTACAACAATTTGGTTGATTTTGTTTATGATGATTTTGGGTTAGACAGAATCACCCATTCTGTGAAGCTTAGCTATGCAATACCTTCAAGCTTGGTTTCTCCTACAAAAGTTCTCCCTCCCATGTTTATTAGGAATGATCGTCAAGTTCAATCATTTATTAGCAAGTTTCAAGAGAGTGGAGGGGTTATTGATTTACGTGTCACAGTGACACAAAGAAATAACATCCAACATTCTACTGAAGTTTCTAGCCCACTAATCGCTACTGGTCCCACTTCTGATCGGCGTCATGTCGTGGATGAGGTAATTACCAAATCTTACTTTTAACATGTAGTTTTGAATAACCATTTTATAAGGGCTTATAAATTGGCTACAAATTGTAAAATTTTTAGTCACTTATAACTTTCCAAATCTTTATTTTACAGCCACCGCAAGTTGATGTTCAGTTTGTGGAGAGTATTAGTGACCCTTCTCCTGTTCCTCCACGGAATAAGGTAATCTACTCTGTTGTGGATATCCATTTTATAAGGGCTTATAAATTGGCTACCAATTTTAAAACCTTTAGTCACCTCTAATTTTCCGAATCTTTATTTTATAGCCACCGCTAGTTGATGTTCAATTTGAGGAGAGTATTACTGACCCTTCTC
>OVBJ01003727.1:0-11075 GCA_900406535.1 Noccaea bulbosa
CTGTAGCAATCCAGATGGACCCGATATAAGGATAACCAGTCCATCCCCAATCACTATGCTCCCTGAAGTCAGTCTCACTCAACGAGTGTCGCTCGACACTGCCCCGCGACCCAAAACTCCAAAACGACGCAGTTTCACCACAAACAAGAATCTGGGGTTTTCAAGGCCCCAAAACGAATCAAATAAGCCAAAATTCTCAGAAAAACACGAAAACTCCAGTGAGACGGACCTACAGTCACGCACTCACCTTGAAATTGGCTGAAAGGGAGAAAGGAGATGGAACAAGGAACAGATCTACTCCAGCAACTTCAAAAATCTCCCAAAATCGCCTCTCAACTCAGGAAATCGCCTCTGAAAATTTTTTTCTTCGAAAAAGACAACTTCCTGCGCGGCCACAAACTTTTAAGTCGAGACCTAGGGTTCCCTCCCTTTTAACCGCGCTAAACCGGCCGACTTAAATCAAACCGGTCGATTTCACATAACCGGTGTCGATCGACACCACTCCTTGGTGTCGGTCGACACCACTCGACCAAAACGACACTTCAACACGTCAATCGACTAAACCGGAAATTGATCACAATAACCGGTGTCGATCGACACCACCTTTGGTGTCGATCGACACTAGTGATTTAAGAGTTTTTCACACGTTTTCTTCAAAGTGTTTGAACCACGGACCGACTCTACAACAATCAAACAAGAACATGTACAATAAATCCTAGATTCACACCTCAAGGATCATGTGCAATCCACTCCTGAACCCCTAATGCCATTCGATACCATTTCTAAAACAACTTTATAGTTCATGGATGTTACAGATACACTCGGTTCGAGCGCCACCGAGCTCGTCTCATCCGAGGGCGCGTCCTCCGAGGGCGAGCAAGTTTCGGACAAGACCGCGGTTGTTGATGGTGAGCCTGTTTCCGAGAAGATCACGGCGTCTATTTCTTCCGCTTAAATTTTTCGTTTTATCGCTTTATGCTTTTGGTGTTGCACTTAATGCCTGAATGGCTTTATCCATTATGACACTGCTTTGTTTTGCTTTTGTTATTTCGGACGAGTTGCCTGGATGGTTTTATCCATTACGTTGACTTTTGCTTCGTTTTATGATATGGTTTTGAACTCTTTTCCTTCGTCATGTACACACATTCTCTCACAATAGAGAAGCGTTATCAATGTGTGATAAAAGAGAGTTGGCAAGACAATGGATATTTGTCAAATGTGTGTCGTAGAGTTCGGATTGTTCAGCAAATTCACACTTAGTTATTTTTGCGGCCGAGCTGACTTTTGATCTGTTGGGAGATGTTAAGACCAACGTTTACCGAGTGGTGTTTAGTCGTTATTGGGTTTTGGTTCCTCTTTGTTTTCGGTTTTTTCCGCAATCTTTCATTCCGTAAGTTGCGAGTTCAAACAATGACTGTCGTTCGGCAGGCTGATGGATCGTCGGTGCGTGTCACTAGCACTTCTCGCACTTGGCCGAAAATTTTTCGCAATCCGTTATCATTGTTGGCCAATAATGGCCGTGACGCTTAATCTTGACTGCTAGGGCTCGTCCTCCGGAGTGGTTGCCGCACGATCCGCTGTTGACTTCTTCCATGATCTCTAGCGCTTCTTTTCCCTCTACGCAGCTGAGTAAAGGTCTGGAGAATCTCCATTTGAATACGTTCCCCTTTAAGACTATGTATCGAGCGGCTTGAGCCTTGAGTTTGCGAGCCGCCCATTTTTCTGCTGGTACTTCGCCGTCTACAATGTATCTGCGGATTGCGCCTAACCATTCTTTATCGCAACCGTACTCTGTTTCTCCGTCTATCTCCATGTCGGTAGGACCATCATTGCCTTCGTTGTTAGCTTTTGCTCCTTCGGTTTGCGGATGATTTATTAGCATCACTGGTTCGGATGAATCAATGTTGGGTCGCTCAATGAATTCTACCAGTATTATCCTTTTGAGATCCGGATCGGAGGTTGATGCCAATGCTGCGAGAGCGTCCGCTTGTGTATTCTCGCCTCTCGGAACTCGCGTTAGCTCGAACTTGGCAAACTTCTCCGCCAATTCTTTTACAATCTTCAAATACTTCTCCGTCCTTTCGTCTTTTGTAGCGTATTTGCCGCTGAACTGGTTTGCGACGAGCTGAGAGTCGCAAAATGCTTGAATCTCTTGGATTTCGATCCCGAGGGCAAATCTTAGTCCAGCGATCAATACTTCGTACTCTGCTTCGTTGTTCGAGGCTTTAAAGTTCAAGCGGAGTGATTGCTCCAGAATTTCGCCGGTTGGTGATGTTAGGCGAATTCCCACTCCGACTCCTTGTACTGACAACGATCCATCAACGTGCAATGTCTAAGTTGAATTGACGCTCGGCTCTTCAGTTCCCTCTGCTGGGAGTTCAATTAGCAAGTCCGTCAACACATGGGATTTCGCACAGGTCCTGCTTCGGTACTCGATGTCGTACTCGCTGAGTTCTATCGACCATTTAGCTAGTCGCCCCGACTGGCTCGGACTATGTAGGATGGCTCATATCGGTAGGGAAGCCAGAACGACAATGGTGTGTGACTGGAAATACGGTCTGAGCTTTCGACCTGACATTACGATGGCGAGCGCGAGCTTCTCCGTCTGCAGATACCGTGTTTCGGCGTCGACTAGGGATTGACTCACGTTGAACACCGGTCTCTGCTATCCTTGTTCTTCTCAAATTAGGACGCCGCTAACTGCCGTGTTTGACACTGCGATGTAGAGGAAAAGTGGTTCTCCTTCGACCGGCTTTGCAAGTATCGGTGGGGTCGCCAGATATTTCTTCAAGTCCTGGAAAGCTGTCTTGCACCATTCGTCCCATTCGAACTTCTTGTTGCCTTGCAGCGTGTCATAGAATGGCAAGCACTTGTCTATTGAACGTGAGATAAAACGGTTGAGTGCTGCCACACGTCCGGTGAGCCTTTGAACTTCGTGCCTGGTTTTTGCTGAGGACATATTGATCAATGCAAGGATCTGCTTTGGATTAGCTTCTATGCCTCGCCGGGTAACCATGTCACCGCGAATCTGCATTTCGTCGGGTTGAGCTTCATATTGTGCGAGTTGAGCTGCTTGAAGCAGTCGCGCAAATGAGCTACATGGTCATTTTCTTCGATGGATCTCACCAACATGTCATCTATGTAGACCTCCATCGTTGTTCCGAGCTGGTCAGCGAACATCTTGTTGATGAGTCGCTGATAAGTCGCTCCGGCATTCTTTAGCCCAAAGGGCATCACCTTGTAACAGTATATCATGCGATCTGTAATGAACTCTGTTTTCTCTCTATCATCCGGGTTCATGAGGATTTGGTTGTATCCTGAAAACGCATCCATGAATGAGAGGAGCTGGTTGCCTGTCGTAGCTTCGACCAAACGGTCGATGTGCGGGAGCGGGAAACTGTCTTTGGGGCACGCCTTGTTCAAATCGGTGAAGTCCACGCAGACTCGCCATTTGCAATTATTCTTCTTCACTACCACTGGATTGGCGAGCCAATCTGGATATTTGGCTTCGGCAATCGATCCGACTTTAAAGAGTGACTCCACCTCGTCATTCACGGCTTTAGCTCGCTCAGCTCCCATCTTCCGTCGCTTCTGCTTCACGGGTTTGAACGTTGGATCGACGTTTAGCTCGTGACACGTTACGCTGATATCGATTCCCGACATATCCTCTGCTGCCCAAGCAAACGTGTTGATGTTCTCCTTGAGAAAGGCAATGAGTTCCTCCCTTAGGGCTTCGCTCAACTGTGCTCCGATCTCTACACAGCGTTCGGGGTTCTCTTCGTCAATGCAAACTGATATTACTGTGTCGCAGGCCGGCTTGTCTTCTCTGCGATCCTCCGCGATCTGTAATTGCTGTAAGAGTTTAGCCAAGTCGTTTGCTGGCTCGCAGCCAGTCTTAACCTTCTTTAGTGTCGTTTCAGCGAACGTGTCAGTAATCGGGTTCCTTAGCTTGTTTTCGGACATAAAGCAAATGCGTGACTCCTTCTGGTTGCCCCAAATCGTCTTCACTCCTCCTGGAGTTGGGAATTTAATGCAAAGATGGTAGGTTGACGCAACAGCTTGCATGGAGTTTATCCACGGGGTTTTCATGATGACGTTTAGACTGCTGGAGCGTCGGCGACGGAGAAATTTACAACTTTCATGACACAAGCCGCTGCAACGAGAAGCCTTATGGTTCCGATGGTCATTTTTGTATCTTCGGCGAATCCCGTGAGAGGTTTTGGGATTGGTACTATGTCATTCATATCAATCGACATTCTTCGTAGTGTATCTTTGTAGATCACGTCTACGGTGCTTCCTGTGTCGATCAACACTCGAGCTACATCCATACTGCTTACGACGAGCTCTATCACTAGCGGATCGTTGTGAGGTCTGTCGATCCCTGTCGTCTCCCTTTCTTCGAAAGTAATCACATCGTTTGGGAACTTCGATGGTTCGGACCAGTTTATCGCTGCATCTACTTTTCTTTGGAAAGCTTTGATCGATGAGATCGTATCAGGGCAATACTGTGATCCGCCCATGATCATGTGGATTCTCCTCCTTGAGGTTGGTTGGTCGCCGTCATCGTCTCTTCTCCCACGCTTCTGTGGTTCGCTGGCCTAAGCCGGAGGATCCGATGGATTCCTCACTTCCGGTCGCTCGAGGTCTTTGAGCGAGACTTCGCTTCCAAGCTCGCCGTTCAACAACTTCTTCGCCAGTAGCGCGCCTAGAACTCGACATTTCTCTGTGGAATGTCCGTAACACTAATGGTGCTCGCAGTATGCCTTATCGTCGTAGGCGTTGGAATTCCTCGTCCAAGTGTTCCTCCACGGTGTTTTTCCTCGACCTGTGCCCGCTTGACAGCCAGCAATCACCTGTTCGCCCGTAGTAACCTGATAGTTGTGCGCGCCAGCGAGGTTTGGTCATTCGTGATGAACATATCCGCCTCTCTGGTTGTTTTTCTTATGGCTCGGTGTTTGCTGTTCCGCCATGGAGGTTTTGAAGTTGGTTTTGTCAGCCCGTGTATCTTTGCCAAGCTTTTTAAATCTTCTTCCTCTATGGCAAATGATACGGATCGGTGGATCGCGTCTTGGATCTTCAGCGGTGGGTTGTGCGCAATCTCCTTGCGAAAATCTGATTGAAACCAAAGTGCTCTTTTCAGGGCGCCGATTGCAGCTTTGTCTGTGACGTCTTCCGCTTTGAATATCACCGCTTTGAAGCGCATCATGAAGCCTCAGTCTCGATGAACATCGAGTATTGTTTTAGAAACAAGGCCGAGAGTTGTTGGAAGCTTGCGATGGAGTTTGACTCGATCTGGAGGAACCACATCAAAGCTGATCCTTTTAGATACTCTGCGAACAACTTGCAATATCTGGCATCCTTCTCCTCTTGAGTTCTGAATTCGGCTCGGCTTAAAGCGATCATTCGGGTCTGTTGTTCCTTCGTACTTCTGGATGTTAAGTTTTCCTGGATCGGGCACTTTGGTGTTGAGGATTGATGGAGCGAAGGGGGTGTTCTCCGAGTCTCTGCACAGTTGGTCTATCTCTGGTGCAGCACTGAGAGCCTTGTGGATCTGAGACCTGAGGAGTTTCGCGTTGTCGTCAGTTCGTGCTATCTGGGCTTGCAGCTCGGCCAGCGCGTTTTCCATGTCTCTTCGTAATGCGTCGTGATCTGCTCCTCTTGGATCGATGGATCCTTCGAGCTGGAGTTCGGTGATCCTTTTCGCCAAGAGTCGATCCACGATTTCGGCGAGTGCCTCGTCGCTCAAGGGATCCGTCAACAAATTGGAGGTCAGTCTGGTTCTCGTTCCGTTCGCTGGATTCGAGCCGCCACTCGCCGTACCTCCTGCTGCTCTGTTTTCTCCGTTCGCATTAACCTCCGGTCTGTTCACGGGTGGCGGATCGGTAGCGCCGCTCGCCGGTGGTATCCGTCTTCCTGTTCCTGTGATCGGGGATGTGAAAGTAAGTGCCACAGGATCGATGCCGTTTCGCCTCGCAGCTCCTCCTGCCGCACCTTCCTGTTGGCTTTGCTCCCGGACGCTGGCTCGCATCGTTTCCAACTCCGTCGTCAGCGTGCTGTTCAAGGCGTCTTGTTCGTCGGTTTTCTTCTGCAAGGCCTCGATCATCTCCTGCATCTTTGCTATCGCAATCGTTATGTCCTGAGGAGCTCGCTGGTCTGCCACTCCTACTAGAGTCTGTTGATCTCCATTCAGATCGCTTCCTGTCGGTGGAATTACATCCTGGTTTTCTGCGTCGCTGGTGGACATCTCCTTCGGATCTCAAGTGTTTCTGAGTAAGAAATCTTCTAAGGCCCTCATTTTAGCGCCAAATTGTGTGTACTGGAATCTACACAACAAAGATTAGTAAATAATATTCAGAGGAACTAGAAATTCTAAGTATAACACAAGAGAAGATCCAAAGATGGTTGTTATTATTAATGTAGTGTGTAAAGCGTTGCGTGAGGCATTGTATATGAAAAGTGATGGCTTAAACAATGAGCCTTGATATCTTTTTATACAAGTTTTGAACCGACTCTACGAGGATCTCATAAGATATTCTCATAGATTTGATGTCATCCTTTTGCGGCGCCGTCAATCCGACGCTTACAACTATCTAGGGCAAATTATGGATCTCTGTTATGGGGTTCAGCACGGATCGTCGATGCGGATGTTGGTTCGGCCCATAACGCGTTATTACTCATCCATCTAGCTCGTCGTTGCACGTCTTCTCGGATTGCACTTGCGCCAAGCATAGCTTGCCGTTGCACCGAAAGTTGATTGTCGCAGCGTCATGACTGACACGAGCTCTCAGCTCGCCGTGATGACCTCAGCTCGCGTGGCTCGCACAATGCTTGTCTCAACTCGCGGGAGATTCTCCACAGCTCACTATCGCATAGCTCGTAGCTCTGTAATGTTTGTAGCTCGTTATCACTAATACCATTCGAACACGAGCTGGCTGTATAGCTCCCTCCTCGTCGCGACATAGCTATCCGCTACTCCTCTATAGCTCCCCGTTGTTTAGTTTGCCGGGTTGTATTTGGTTCTACGCCATTCTTCCTAGCTCTCTGCAACAAAGCTTGTTGCGTACTAAGCTCCACCGTTGAGCTCGATGGGAGTATTCCGACCCCAACACTGATCCTATGAGTTATAAAACTCTTACGTGTCGCAACTATTTCGTGCGCATCTAGCTTTATATAATAAGATAAGAGAAAAAAAATGTTTGGATACACGGATAATAACTTAAAACAAAACGATGAATGGTTCGATCAAACCAGAAATCAAATTTATTAATTGACGGGGGTCAAAAAAATTTTAAAAATACGGAAAATATATAAACGTAACCTCACGCAGCCAAATCAGTTATCGAATCTATTAGTTGATCGGATTGGGTAACAAAACTAAACTAAAGTTAAAAAAAAAAAAAAAAAAACATAACTCTGCGCTATTGTGCAAGTTGGCTACTAATTATATTTAATTGGTGAGTATCATAAAAAAATTCTTGAGGATTTTATACGAAAGTTCCTTAACAAAATACATGGTATGCATTTACATGATATAAATTGTTTTGGCAAATTTTAACCAGTTCGCATGTACAGTAAACGGAATGACGAAGGAGAAGATATCTTATTAATCAATCGAATATCGAGCTACAATTAATCTCTCTATTGATCAACTTAAGAGAATATCGTCTATCGATCATTGTAGGTTGCTCCTCATAGGTCACTCTTCGTAGATCGACCCTCATAGGTTTCTTATCGTAGATAGGCCCTCGTAGGTTGTTCATCGTAGCTAGACCCTTGTAGGCCATAGGTTGTTCATCGTAGCTCGACCCTCGTGGGTTTCTCGTCATAGGTCAGTCGTTCGTCGTAAGTCGACCCTCGTAGGTCGTTAATTCGTTGTAGGTTAATATAGAACCAAGCCCCGTCAAAGTGTGGTCGATTGTCTTAGTTGAGTTCTTCGTCGCTGCTGTTTAGGAGGCGACGAGAATAGCTATTAGGGTTTTCTATGCTCTATATATGTCGTTGGTCGGTCGATCATGCTATGTTGATTGTCTTTGGTCGATCGTCGTTTGGTACCTTTAGCACCATCGACGATCTCTATCAATGACTATAGGGGTTGATGATGGCCTTATTGGTGTTTTGCAGCATGGTGATGGCTTCGTCAGTGCTTTGAGGTATTGATGTTGATCTCGTCAGTGCTCTGTGGCAATGACGAGATAATAGTCTATGGAACTTCTTCTTAGATTGTGTGATGCTCCTTTCAAAACCGGCGAGAGTATATCTTTTAGGGTTCTTAAGAACGTCCCTCTTTTGTCCTTGTTGAAGGACCTCTTATTTATATATGTATGTCAATCTTAACCCTTATTGGGCTGAGCTTAGATTTCGGTAGTAACATTCTATTTCTATTAAGAGTTGGGAGGTATGTCGGTCGGTTGATCTTCTTAGTCTTCTTTTAATTAAGAGCTTACGTCGGTCGCTCTTCATAATTTCCTTTTATGAGGTACGTCGATCCTTTGTATAATTACAAGAAAGTATACAAGGCTATTGGTTGTTGCTATACCATTAATGAATATCGTCGGTCGTACCTCGCTATAGAGGTATGTCGATGCTTAAGGTCTTTTAGACAAATTGAGGTAGGATCGACTGGTCGTCCTGGTCGTCAGTCGGTCATATCTCCAGCTTATAATAAAGTTTAAGGATTAGTGAATTTATTTCACCCAACATAAATCTAGATGATGTACGTAAAACTAAAATTTAAACTAGAAATCATATATCGTGTAGTGTATGGTAGTAGATATATACACTATTACCACACAAAATAAAAAGAAAAAAAAGATATATACACCAACCGCCAACGTGTTAATTCTGTTAAGAAACTCACAGAAAAAAAAAAATACAGTCATAAGAAATACTGAAAAGGATAGTGAAATGTGAAATGTGAATAAAATACTGAAAAGGATAGTGAAATGTTTACAAACTATTTAAGAATAAAATACTGAAAAGGATAGTGAAATGTGACTGTTAAGAATATATAGTATGTAAAATGTGTAAGTATAGCCTGTTTTTTTAATATAGAAGAATTCAATTAATGGGCTGTAACCAGGCTACATATGTTCAATTGTTCATGTACATGCCTCTGTATTTATTACTTAATTAGCTTATAATTGTCATGTTTCTCTTTTTAATCAACCAATTTTCATGTTACACGTATTTTTATTTGAATATATATGCAACAGCCAACCTGCGATAGACGCATTTGTAGCTGTTAAATCAGTCCACATATTTTGGAACGATACAAAAATTCGTCAGCAAGTAACTGTGTTTGTGAGTGATAGGCCTTTTTAAAAGTGTTTGTGTGCGTGTAATTTTCCTTTAAAGTTAATGGAATCTACAATATGCAGATACATGGTTGGTAAAATGTATACAGATTTTAAAACAAATGAAAAATTTGTTAAGTTGTGTGACAAGAGTCAAGAGGCCTATATATGCTCACATTAAACATCTGATATTCATACAGACAAAAGCATTTTTTTAAAAAAGAAGCACATACACAAGTATGGCTTCTTCAGTCACTACAACTTTAGCCCTAACCCTAATCTTGATCTTCCACCTCACGTCGGAAACAACCGCAGCTCGCCCACTCAACGATCAGAAACCGACTGACGAAGTGAAAGTCATGTTGCCACCAGATATATCATTTCCGTTTCCGTTACCGTCATCACCTCCACCTCCGTCATCACAGACGTTTGTGTTGCCGTCACCACCTCCACCTCCGTCATCACAGACGTTTATGTTGCCGTCACCACCTCCACCTCCGCCATCACAGTCGTTTCCCGGTTTCCCTGACTTTAGGTTTCCCTTTCCGTTTCCGTTTCCGTCATTACCTCCGGGATCGATTCCCAGTATCCCTGGCTTTAGATTTCCTCCTCTGCCGTTCCTCACGCCGCCATCGTGATTTTTATAGGTTAACGCTGTTATAATATCATCATATCCCGTTTGTTAACGCTGTTATAATATTATCAGTGTTCCGTTGGAATACTCATCACCCATGGTATCACTATGTCTATCGATAATGTCATGTATGCTATAATATATGACAGTATTTCATGAACATCGTGGTGCCCCTCCCAATTATTGCTTCTCCATCCAATTTTTTTAAGTTAAAGATCACGTATGTTACGAGTTTTGATCTATTTGTTCTTTATTTAGTTTTCACCATCAACTACAACAACAACAAAAAAGGCGACCAAGCAACGACATGAGTTTACCTCAAGCGATCGGTTGAGATTCGGAGATGGGGAGAAAAATGTGCGGAAGTGTCTTTTACTCTTTTTCAACCTTAAAATTCCTGATTTATCGAACAGTTAATTCATTTTTTTTATAAAAGAAAACCAAACTTTAAAAAATTAATGGAAAGAACAATAAAATAAAGAAGATCAGACAGAGACGGACAAAAAGAAGAAGACAGAAGCAGAATATCCTAGGAAGACAAGGAGGTTATAGAACAACCGGTCAACCGCCAAATCGAAACGCAGGTTTGGGAAAGACAGACATCTAAAATGTTTATATTTGAGATTATATATTTTTAGTCGGTTCGGTCTTTTGGGTCCCATAAACTTTTCTCTACTGTTCAAATATCATATAGAGAACTTGAACAGAGAGCTTAGACTATCTCCATCCCTAAAACCAAAATTATGGTTCTAACACATTTTTTATTAATAATTTTCACACAATTCTATGTTAACAACTTTTGTGTGGGTTGTTAATATTTTCTTCCTCCATTGGTGAAACCTTTTATTTGGTTCTAAATTTTTTTTCCAAAATTGTATTGACAATGTCATAATGTGCTTGTAGCACTTTGATTCTTTACAAAAAGTTCATGTTATAACACTAGAAGACCTAAACTTCTTGTTCCTTTTCCTCCTAGGCTTCTTTGTGACTACTCTGATTTCAGCATCCTCATCAGTTTGATCTTGTAGCCAATCCGCATGGTACTTCTCATCATATGCTACAACCTTCCCATCAACGAACGACCCTCCTGCAAACCTAATTATCCATGTTTAAGAAACACAAATTGTGTTGCAGCTACTAATTAAATT
>OVBJ01003728.1:0-11075 GCA_900406535.1 Noccaea bulbosa
ATATTTATTACAAAAATTAAAGTTTAATAATAAAAATAGAATACAATAATATATAACTTTGAATATAACAAATAACATGATTAAGTGTCAAATTTCTAGAGCTTCTAATTGCTGAGGTGGCAGCCTAAAAAGAGAGTTTGCCTAACTTTATATATATAGATTGCTTGTCATTGCTTCATTTTTAAATCATCATTTGATCATACTAATCATTTGCTAATCATATAATATTATATTATTGCAGAAAATAAAAATTAGAAATTTGATAAATACTTTGTGACAAAAAAAAAAAAAAAAAAAAAAAAAAATTTAAAAAANATTCTCAGTGATATATACTGCAATTTCAAATTGGCTTTAATTGAGCATGGTTATTGTATTTTCCAATCATATCAATTGATGAATTAATTGATTTATGTGATGATAATACCAGTAAATAGTTTGATTGATTGAGTTATCTTATGATATTATTATTTATATTTATATTATATATGTCTATATCATATATTTTATGACTGTGCTAATCTATCATCACATCTTTGATGATATTAAGATCAAATAATAGATTATAAAGTAATCTAAAGAAAAAGATTAATCACCAGAAGTGATATATAAATCTAAAATAAATAAATAATCACCAGAAGTGATATATATGAAGTAAAGAGCAATCTAAAGAAAGTGATTGTATTCTAAAATCACATGACTTGAAGTCTATAAATGGAGATGACACCAGTAATATCACGAAAATACTGTTGTCTTGCAGACACAATAATTTTCATATATTTGAGAAGTATTTTTTTTGTTGTCTTGAAGACACAAAAATATTATAATATTTGAGAAATAAATTTTAATATTATTGTCTTGTAGACAAAATATAACAAACTCAAATTGTCACCAGAAGTGATAATAAAAAAGGTAATTGTTATTAATATTAATTGTTTTAGTAACATCCGTGAACCAGAAAGTTGTTTTAGAAGTGGTATCGGACGGCATTAGGGATTCAGGAGTGGATTAATATGCTTTTTGAGGTGTGAATTTGGGAGTGATTGTACATGTTCTTGTTTGATTGTTGTACAGTCGTCTAAGGTTCAAACACTTCGAAGAAAATGTGTAAAAATCTTTTGAATCACTAGTGTCGATCGACACCAAAGGTGGTATCGATCGACACCGGTTATCGGTTTTGATCGTCTCACTGATCGTCTCACTGAGTATTTATGATAATACTTACGCATCTCGTTTTGCCATGTGATGCAGGTAAAAGTAAAGTATGATTGCGGAATCGAACCTGGAGGAGAGGATGATAGGATTTTATTGTTTTTGGTTGAACCGTTTAGGTTGTTAGACTTATTTGTTTATTTTATTTGCTTCCGCTGATTATTGTTGAAATGATTTATTTATTTATTTATTGATTTTAAGATTTCCGCGATTTAATGATTTTTTGTAAAAAGAAAAAAAAAAGTGTTGGTTGTTTCAGATAATGTTTTATTTATATGGTTTTGTATTTAAGTTACAAAGAGTTCATTGTTCTGATTTCTGTTTTGTTTATAAATTTTATGTTATGAAACTATACCATATAAATAAAAATAATTAATGTAATTAAAATGAAAAATAAAATTTTTAAGAAATACATTTTTTGGGTTGTAAATTTTCAAAACTACATCTCTAGTGAAAAAAAAAATCTAAACTATACTTTTTCCTAATTTTAACTTATAACTTTGGATTCACTAATCCTTAGTTACTAGTTAGGGTTTAGATTTTGGGGTTTAAGGATTAGATTTAAATATTCAAAGTTAAATGTTAGGGTTTGGAGTTTATATTTTAGGGTTTATAATTTTTTTACTTAATGAAAAGGTGTAGTTTTGAAAATTGACACTTTAATGGTATAGTTTTAAAAATTAACACCCAAAAAATTGTAGTTTTGAAATTTCTCCAATAAAGAATGGTAGATATGATTAGATTAATCAATAGGTTGAACTTGTTATATATGGAATATGGAAGTGACATATTATTCACTAAATTTCACTTATTTTAATTTAAACTAGATGATTGCACGCGCCTAATGCGCGTGTGTATGGTAAACTTAAGTGATTTACTGGTAAGTTTCGAATTTAGATTAACCTCTTAGTTATGTTATATATGTATAGGTGATACCCCACCTAATGCAAGGATTGTGTTAACTTTAATTTTTTTTTCAAAATATAGATTATTGTTTAGTCGGTATGTTTTTTAATATTATTTTGAGATTAATATATATTGTTTAATTTCTTTTGTTATTTTCACTGTTCATTTAAAATATTATCTTTACTTTTAGATAAAATGTGATTATCTGGTCACTGATTTATAGTATACTATTCACTGTTGGTTGTTTAACATTTCTAAATATTTATGTGAGTCGTTTCCAAAAATTGAGAAGGATATATGATTGAATTAAATTTAAAACTTTTAGACTAAATGCTAAAAAAATGTAGTAAAACAAACATTTTTAAAATTGCATAACTAAGCTTTGAAAAATAAAATAGTAATATTCATTACATATTTCAGTCAAAATATTTGTGTTGGAGGTTTTTATGCTAAAATTATTATTCTGCTAAGTTTTCACTTAAATCTCCAAATTTCCCGCAAACAAATTTTAGGTCGAAAATTTTTTTCAAATTTTTTACCCCAAAATAATATAATTTAATCACGGCAATAAAGAATGGTAGATATGATTAGATTAATCAATAGGTTGAACTTGTTATATACTTATATATGGAATATGGAAGTGACATATTATTCACTAAATTTCACTTATTTTAATTTAAATTAGATAAGTAAATTAGAATGAATTATAATGCTTATATGCAGATTTATATTTATAAAGAACTATAATTTTCTTTTCTTTTTTGTTTTTTCTTAGCCATGCATTATTTTATGATATTTACATATTTTTATTTTTATCCATATCAGCTAATGTCCAGAAATGAGCTACAAGCCTACAATCTCTGGACATCAGACATGGCAATTTCTGGTCTCTCCATATTTTACACCTTCAAAGATGAGCTACAAGCCTACAATCTCCCTTAGTCTAATTAGTTTGATCCCATCTTTTAACCAATTCAAAGATGTTTAATCCAGATTTCAGTTTGGATATTCGGTTTATGTATAACACTAATTAAAGTAAAACCTAATATATTTTGGATGGTTTGCTACAGTTTTGGTTTGATTCAGATTCGGATTTTAGCCAAAAAAAATATCCTTAATTTTCGAAAAGATCTATATTAATGAGTCTTTGTTTCTTCTTCTCTTGTTCAGATTTGAAATTCGATTTTTTTTTTAATATGAAAACCAAACTCGTTTAAATCATATTAAAATATGGTTCAGGTTTTTGGATTTTGGATTTCTTTTGTTTGGTTTCCAAATCAAATTGGATCAGATCAGTTACGATTTCAAAACACAAAACGACATGCATTTTATTTTTCTTAGAGATAAAAAAAAAAAAAAAAGACTCTTTTTACAACAAAACGCAGACTAGACTAGTAAGAGAGTAGTGCAAAAATATAACTAACATTCCATTATGCAAAACTATTGACTCACAATCCTGAAAAAACAATAATGTATAACTATAAGGTACAAAAATATAACTCACATTCCATCACTTTCAGCCTGGGATAGTCACAAAAGAGGCTGTTTCTAAGAAAAGGCAGTGGAGATAGACATCATTGTTGGGCGAGAATTTGGATCAGAATGTAAGCACAAAACTGCAACTTTCACAATCTCTAAAATCTCATCTTTGATCTCCGGCGATGGCTCCGGTAGCCGACGGTCGGAAATTCCTTTTAACGACAGAGTCTTGTCGGGAGGAGACGATGACAAAATTGAAACTAAATCACCCGGATGCTCCCCTTTGATCACTTCAAGAGTTAATACTCCGAAGCTATACACATCACATTTCTCCGTCACTTTCATCGCATAAGCTAGTTCTGTCACGTTCAATTTCATAAACATATTAGACATTAATATATATCAAATCCCAAAAAAAAAAAAAAAGTTTATTCAAAGTTCAAACCAACACTTCGGTTTGATCCGGAACGTTTTGTCTTCTAGCGTAATAGGTTTATAAATTCGCGAAACCCGAAAACCGATCCAATCCTATAAACCGGTCTAGTGATATGAAATTTTCAACCAAACCCGACCCGACCCGTTTAATTCCAAATCCGGATCCAAATAATTTAACGGGTAAAAAAATAAGAAGAAGAAGACGTACCTGGAGCAACATAGCCGTACGTGCCAGCAACGGCGGACCAATTCGAAGAATCCGCCTTGAGAAGCTTCGCCGTACCGAAATCGGAGATCTTCGCTTCGTAATCATCGGCGAGAAGAATGTTTCCACTGCTAATATCGCGGTGAACAATCGGCGGCGATCGATCATGATGCATATACGACAAAGCATGAGCCACACCTTTCACCACATTGATCCTTTTCCCCCAATCCAATTGCTTCGCTTCTTCATCGTTCGACAACACTTTCCTCAAACTTCCTCTCTCCATGTATTCGTACACCAGAAAAGTATTCCGGCGATGCGAGCAGAATCCGAAGAGTTTGACCACATTCCGGTGACGGATCTCCGTAAGTGCTCTAATCTCGTTTAGGAACTCGTGCTTCACCGTAGGTTTCGAGATCTCTTCGTCGGTTGTCTCGTTTAGCTTTTTCACCGCCATTGTCCTCGCCGGGAGCTTTGCGATGTAGACTTTGCCGTGTCCTCCGGTTCCGATTAGGTACTTTGAGTCGAATTCCCCTGTAGCTTTGATGATCTCCTGGTATCTTACTTTCCCGTCGAAGCTAAAGATGGATAACGTTTCGCCTGACTCAGAATCTGAATTCTCGTCGATTTGGGGCTTTCTCTTACGGAAGCAGACGAATATTCCGGCGCAGACTGAGAGGATTATGATCGCTCCGATGATCGGGACTAGTATGTAGATGAGTAGGTTTCTGTCCTTGTTTGATTTCTTGTTCTTGGAGGAAGTGAGTGGACATGGCTTCAAGCCTTGCGTTGCGTTGCCACACAAGTCTTTGTTGCCTTCCAATGCGTCAGGGCCTGCGTTTTTAAACGCTTCGTTATCCGGAATCGGACCTTCGAGGCTGTTGTGCGATACGTCGATGTGCGTTAGTGACGTCATTTGACTGAAACTTGGTGGAATTGAGCCTGAGAGATTGTTGTGTGAGAGGTCAAGCCTCTCTAGGTTCTGTAAAGAAGTGAACTGTGATGAGATCTCTCCGTCGAGGTGATTGTAGCTGAGATCAAGAACTTGTAGCTGAGAAAGCTTCGTTAATCCCATGGGGATGTTTTGATCCAGCTCGTTCCTGCTCAAGTTCATGTGGTAAAGCCTTGGCAAGGAGCTGATTGTTGCCGGGATTCCGAAGCCGAATCTGTTTGAAGATAGATCAAGATACTCAAGATTTGCCAAGAGTCTGATTCCTGAAGGGATTTGGCCAGATATCTGATTCCCATTCAGTTGTAGTTTCGACAAACGGGTGAGTTTGCTGATAGATTCCGGGAGCTCGCCGGAGATGTTGTTTGAGGATAGATCGAGCTGACTTAGCTGCGTCATGTTCCAAATCTCAGGTGGGATAGGTCCAGTGATGTTGTTGTGAGTTGCGATGAATGCAACCAGCTTTCGACTTTGTTCCCACCGGGATGAGATTTCTCCGTGGAACTTGTTGTTGCTGAGATCGATGAAGTTGAGATTCGGGTAAACTCCGAAAGACTCTGAGATATCTCCGGTGAAGTTGTTCCCCATGAATCTTGCTCTGATCAAGCTCTTGCAGTCTCTCAAGCTCTTAGGAATGGGACCTTCGAGGAGATTATCATCCAGCGTGATATTCTCCAGCTTGCCACTTTTACAGATAGTGTCAGGCAATACACCGGTGAACCTGTTGGTGTCGAGTTGCAGGACGGTTAGCACGGAAGAGTTGGCGACTCCCGGCGGGAGCGGACCGGAAAGCTGGTTATCGCGGAGGAAAAGCCATTCCAACTTTGACAACTTGCCAAACGAATTAGGAACAGGGCCAGTGAGTTTGTTCTCGCTTATCTCCAAATCAACCATTTCCTCCATGTCTCCTAACTCGGGCGGAATAGTACCGGTAAGGTTATTCTGGTAAAGATGAAGAATGGCTAAGGTTTTGATGTTTCCTAGCGTAGAAGGAATCGAACCGGTAAGCTTATTTGTGTGGAGGCTAAGGGTATCTAAAGAGGTCATATTACCAATCTCAGGAGGGATTTCACCAGAGAGCTTGTTTTCGAACATGTTGACGAGTGTTACATTCTTCAAGTTCCCAAAAGAGGAAGGGATTTGACCGGTTAAGTTGTTTCTATCTAAGCATAGCTCAGCTAGGCTGGGTAAGTTTCCGATTTCGGGAGGAATCGGACCGGTAAGCTGGTTGATAAAGAGGTAGAGGTTGACTAGTTTGGTTAGGTTTCCAAAAGAAGAAGGTATTGGTCCGGTTAAGAGATTGTCGTACAAGGCTATTTCCTGAAGTTTAGTTAAAAGACCGATTTCAGAAGGAATCGATCCGTTTAACTTGTTTTCAATAAGATGGAGAGTTTCTAGGTTACTTAAATTGCCAATTTCAGGTGGGATTTCTCCGACTAATAGGTTAATGGACAAATCGAAGTATTTGAGTTTAGAGAATTGTCCGAACTGAGGAGGGATGGTTCCAGAGAAAGAGTTCATGCTAAGGTCAACGTAAGTGAGATTGGGGAGTGAAGAGAAGGGGAAATCTTGGAAAGTACCTTCGATACCAGCGTTTGTGAGATTTAACCTTATGATGCTGTTGCTTGAGCAAGCAACTCCGTACCAACTTGTACAGAAGCTGCTTGTGTTTGGATTGACCCAAGAAGACAGCCTCGAAGAGCTTGTCTGGTTTGTGAATGTTGACTTCCATTTCAGTAGAGCATTTGCTTCTGAGACAGTTGCAGAAACTATAAGTGAACAGGTTAAGATTGTGAAAATGATCAAAAGGATTTTAAGATCATCATGAGGTTTGTCTTTACAAGCCATTTTCTCTCTATTGAATGGATTGAATCTTGAAATGAAATTAGTGAAATCGGGTTTTTTTTTTTCTTTTTTTTTTTTCTTTCTGGGTTTTGTGTGCATACATTATCTCTAAAGTGTGTGCGTCTCTTTTATAATCTGAAAATTGATTTCGTTGACGGCTTGATAGAGTTGACTCTGGGTTGGCTGGCACTTACATTAGAGGACAAAACCAGTCAAAACTTTGAATTTCGTTTTTAAATAATACATTTTTTGTTCACTTTAAAATAGCGGTCGTTTACTTTGTCAAATCTTGGAGTAACAAACCACAGTTCCCATATAAAATGAAAAATTTATGAAAAGCACTCGCTAACTTCTTGTTTTCATATTCTCCTTCAATCGACTTTAGTCATTGTTTTCAATTTATGTAGAAAGATAATGTATGATCAGAATCAAAGTCTTCAAGAGTTTGATTATTGAAACGCTAAAAAGGAAGATTGTAACGAATAGGATTGGCGGATTGTATGGATTGACAATGATGGTCAATTCTTCGCTAGAATATAATAACTACATTTGAATGATTTTTCTATTCCCTACTCATCTTGGTGAAGGTATAAACCTATTATTTAGTCATAGGAAATCCTTAGGGAGAGTGTATTCAAATTTCAAGTAATTTTAGGTGTTTTGTATTAAAATGATAATTATTCAAATTTGAATTCTAAATTTTTTAAAAAAAATCAGCGTTATTAAATTTGTGATTTTAAAATTAATTGTTATTGGATATATTTTTAGAAACCGATTTTAAAAGATTTATTATGATTTTGAGTGATTTGGTGGAATTTCTCTGTTAAAAATATGATAATCCAAATTTAATAATTTTAGAATATTTTAATTAAAATCATATGAATTTATAATTCATCCAAAATCATATAAAAACTCACTAAAAAATCAAACCACTCTAAATAACTCCAAATCCCAAATTCAATACTGTTACTATTAGTAAAATAATTACTTGTTTCTAATTTAGTAGTGTTTAAAGATTTTGATTTTATTTTACAAAAATTATCAAATTTCGACAATTTAAATGCAATTAAAAAAAATGATGATCATTCCTTGCTATATTAAGGGAAAGATTTTGCAACTTTTTTTACATAAACAAAGCTTAAACTACGGTAATCTTTAGGTCCCTCAAGCCATCATATATTCCCTACATCCAAATTAACAAAAATATTTGTTTATGTGGAAAAAAAAAATATATATATATATATTCAAAATTTTAGTGGACAGATTTACCACAAAAAGGGTTGACTTTTAAAGTCGTGCACAAAATGGTGTTCACAACTATCACATGGACTTTTCTTATTGTATTAAATGTTGATATTTGTTTTTTCCTAGTTCAAGTATTCACTACATCATTTGAATAGTTTGTTATCAACGTAACATTTCGTTATGAATTGTAGATGTCTATTTCTCTATAATTTATCTTATTGTTTATGGAGAATAATGTGTGAATCCAAATCTTCCGGGTACATAGAGAAGGACCCGTCAGAAGTTTTTTATCACTAAAAAACAGAAAGTCGACCAAGAAGGAAAAAAGAGAAGTCGATGAAGTAGACTCGGGATTATCTTACGGGATTAGTTATTATCTTTCAGCAGGACTCGTAAGGTTACCTTTAAGTCTTTAACTTACCTTTGTTTTTGTTACCGGATACAGAAAATAAATTTTCTCAGAATCGAATGTAAAGAACGAAGAACACAAATATAACTCTAATGATAACACTAGACTAATTTGGATCGTAATCTCTATCCATAATCCTAGTCTAAACCACAGTCTAAGAACGATCAGATTCAATTCTTTCTTTTTTTGTCAAATCTCATACTTCAGTTCTACATTATCAATTAGGGTCCGATCCACTAATTTAGGAAAATATTTTAGTTTATAGACACTATAAAACACTAGGCGTGCTGGATGGAACTTCCATAGCACATGTTACAGACTTGTTTGTGAAACCAAACTGAAAAAATCCGTTTCCTCAATTGGAGATTCATGGCGATATCTTACGTTCAGCCTCTGCTTTTTGTTCTTCTCGCATCACTCTTCTTTTTACCTGCTTTTGGTGGCTTGATTGATTTTGAATACTGCAACAGTAAGTAACGATCTGTTAGCCTACCAATTCTTATTTTTAATTTTGAGTAAATTTATGTTTTTGTGTGTTTTAATATATATCATAGCTATCTTTATTAGTTGATAAATCAGTTCAATTATAGGCCTCGATTTCATAGGTTGTTGCTCCTATCACTTTTTTTTATTAACGGATCAATGGGAAGCTCTTACCTGTACTGAGCCCTACTAAAAATCGAATACTTCTCTTTTAGAGAAAAAAAGTTGAATACTTTTGCCACTTAAAACGTCTATAGCCAGCAATTAAAGAAATATTACAATACAGATAAATTTAAACTCGATCTTTAGCTTCGATCAATTGGATGAGTCGTCTTTTTATTTTGCTCCTCAGGATGGTTGATGTTTGTACATCGCTTTTGGATACACAATGAAATCAAAATGAATCAGTTTTATGTTAACTATATAAATAAAACATCCAATATCTATTATAAATCATATAAATAGAATCAAATATTTGACATATCAATTTAGAGACAAGTGTTTGACTTTGCCATAAGTAACTTCGATAACTAGCTGTCTGTGTTGTAAATTAGGATGAACTTTAAAACGAAAAGTCGAGAGAGAAAACGATTTTGAAGTAGACATAGATTTTGTATAAGTTTTTTTTAGTCTTTAACTTCCTTTTTCTTAGAAAGGGTTTGTTATTTCTATGATTAACTTTGTGAACGAATCATTACAAGCCATAAATACCCTTTTATATAAAGCTAAGAAATCCTTTAACTCTACCATACCTTACTCGTTCTACAAGATTTAAAGTCACGTCGACGAACAACAATGATATATATACCATTATATAATTTCCGGGACTGTTGTAGAAAAGGGATACAATTTCGGTAACATCACTCGTGTGGAAGTCTCTCCTGACGACACTCAATATATTATCATACACGGTTCTATAAGTAATAAAAGTAAGTCTCTGGTCTTAGTTTCAGCTATTTTTTTATAATTAAGTTTTTTCCTTCTAGTTTCCAATACATTCTCAAGAAAATCTTTTGTTTTGTTTTGTACAGGCAAAAGGCTCTATTCAGAAGCTTTAGATCTGTCCCTTAAAATTGAAAAGTATCGTTTTCGTGTAACAAGATATGAAGATATCCGTGAGGTTGTGGATGCTTGGCCTCTTCAACCTGGCAAAGACTTTGTGTTTAGAATGTACAGAGACAAGTATCTGCGCTTTTATGTAAGTATACTAACACACATTTTGCAAAGATTTAAACGGTTTAGTGCCGATACTAAAAGAAGTCTAACAATAAGATTAATCTAGGCAAAATATTTATTTATCTTTCCTTAGAAAGACCCAAAAGATTTGTTCTCGGTGAAAAACTTGTCTATTTGTTTTTTGCGCAAAAGAATCCTATATGATCTTGGAATGGACTGATTCTTTGCATATATTGTGATGGTTCTTTGTCCATATGACATGTTTGAGGTTCATAAATTTACAATGGATTCTGATTAATTACTGTCCCTATATATATCCGGTCTATGATTAATTGCTGCACCCAATTTTTTTCTTGCAAACAATGTTTTACAGATTTTTTGGTTTAATATAGCCATAATTATGTTTCAAAGTTTATATCAGCCAAAGTTTTCATGGAATTAAAACGAATACCTCTGTTTAAGTTTGTATAATGCAATGGCCTTCACATTACAAAATGTAATAGTATATAATAGGTCTTTGAATTTTTATTAATTTCCATAAATAAATAAGTCCGGACATTTCTAGATTTACATCATATACACGATTCTGACTATCACTATACCAGTTTTAGTTTTGCTTCTAAGGCCAAAATTTTTAAATTCCCCCCATTTCACATAGCTCTGTGCATTTAGGGTTTTGGGATGGGAATTGACGGGAACGGGATGGGAATGGGAAATTTGGGAATCCAAATATA
>OVBJ01003729.1:0-11073 GCA_900406535.1 Noccaea bulbosa
CTTGGGATATTTGTGATTGCTTTAGGAGATGGAGGGACAAATGAGACGTTGCCTCGTTTATGCCGCAGCACGAATCATGACTCGCAGTCTCAGGATTTTGGCTCGGTTTGAATCGGTTTAAACACATTTCAGATTGCTTTTCGGGTTTTTGATTTTGTTAAACACATTTTGGATTGACGGTCAAGATTTCATCTTTTCATTTCCAACTACAATAATACTCGCGTGAAATAATTATGAAGTTATTTTTATTTTAGTAAAAAAATCTGGTTTAACGGAGAACCTGAAATTTATTTGTGTAGATTTTGTGATTATTTTTTTTAAGATAATGTGTTTCACCCATGATATAAATATATAATTCAAAACAATGGTTTCTAGTTTATGTTTAAAAAATCAACATAGCGAGAATTATTATATAAATCTGAGATTTTTTTATGTATATTGTAATTTTGAATAAAAATGTGTTTAACCTATTAAATAATTTTAAATAAACAGTTTTATTCTTTAGTTCAATAACAAATAAATCATATACATTATAAGATAAATTTATGATATTATTTCTTATAATTTGATATGTAAACTGTAACTAAATATTTTAAATGCTCACTGTTTTATAAAGTAAAAATAAAAGACATCTATTTTAATATTTTCAAACTGTATATTGTTTTTAAAATTTTAATTGTAAGATTTAACATTTTTTTTTTTTGACAACAACAAAAAGGGTTCTTTGAAAAATATGTTTTCATGTTTAGATATTTGAAAATTACGCTAGTTTTTTTTTCTGTTTTGAAAAAAATACAAGTTTGTATATAAAAAGACTGTTTAAGTTTTAACCTTATTTTAACAAAATATTATTAAATAATTATTAATTAAATCCAAAATTCAAAAATATTATTATGAATGATATTATTTTAATTTTGTTCAGATAAATATATTTCAGTTATTTAAAATTTAAAATTAAAAAACTAAAAATTTGTAAATCTAGAGAAATTTTTAAAATTTGTCTTCTATAAATTTAATTATTTTTGGAATCTTATACAAACAACTTTAATATCTTATTATATAAAGCAAGATCCGCGCGACGTGGTTGCGACACGTATGATTTTTTATAACTCATAGGATCTCCACATGTGTTTTAGTTAAATCTAAAAGTATTAAGATCGTGAAATGTGTCATGAAATAAGAAAAATAAAAAATAATATAGAAGACCAACAAAAAATCAGGAAAACAGGAAATAAGCAATATATAACAACTAACTAATAATGGAAATAAAAATTTATAATAGTCCAGGGGAAAAATAAAATTGAAAAATAAACAATATAAATAGAAAACTGACAAAAAATTTTTTTTATAATGGACCGATATTGTAATTTTGAATAGTTTAATATTCATTTTTTTGTTAGCCAAAACAATATTTTAAATGATATCATCAACTGGAATCTCTTAAACGGAATAATCAAAGTTTCACAAATTAATTAGTCGATTTGATTTAAACACATGTAAGTCTTGTTATATTGGATAAAAAATACAAAGAAAACAATTTAATTAATTTACATATCATGAATTCAAAAAATATCAATTATAATTAAAATTTAAAAGATTAACAATTTTATTTGTTTAGAGATTTATTATCGGGTTTTTAATATTATTTTACTTACTTTTAAAAAGTGATTTGATTTTACTTTTTTATAATTTATTTCAAAAATCTTAAAATAAACCCGCATATACGCGGGGCCTAATCTAGTAACACATAATCTATTATTCATCAAACATTGACAATAATATTGAGCCATAAAAAAAGAATACAAAACTTTTTAGCAGATAATTAGAAATTATAAATGTTTATCAGTTTTATAATGAAAAAAAAAAATCACAATCAAATCATAATTGAACCAACCAACACTTTTTTTCGATTTAGAGCTTCAGCAAACTTCCCCAACTGTCATAATGATCTCCCACACCAAAAATATGAAGATCTAAGATTATAAACTTTGAAAAGATGAAAATATGTGTTATTGGGGTGAGAAAAGAGAAGAAATTGAAGAAGACAAATTTATGAGATGATATAATGAGTTTATATATATGTTTTAAGAGTAAATCATGCATTCAAAGGTTGATTTTGGTTGAGAATGGTTGTTGGACGAATTGATGGTGATAGCATTTTCGTGAATAAATGAAAAATATGAAATTTCTTTGGAACTTTTATTTTTGTATTAGACTTCACGGTTAGATTTTAAGGACGAAAGTAAAGACATTTTTATTATTATCACAAATATGGTGAGGATAAAGAAGGAAAAAAAAATATTAGTTTTGGAGTTGACTCCAAATTGTGAACTACTTTTGAAAAGAGCACAAACAAAATGTATAATTGTTTTTTTTTTTTTAAATAATGATTTTTTTTGTTGTAAACTTTTAAATTATGATTTACAGAACAGAAAAAGACAATTATATAAAGGCCATTAAAGCTTTGAAAACGATTACGAAGCTGTTTGTGATGGGTATGATACTGTTATGTATTTGTGTGACATAAATTAAACATGAAATTACTGTACACTCTATACAAATTGAGTAAAGACAAAACAGCTACAAACCGTGCCGTATTGTAAAAAGGAAATCATGAAAAATTAACTTGTCATCGTCACGGCTCTTCAATGTTAAAACTCAAAACCGCGATTTCTCTCTGTCTCTTTGAACACAACACGATGAGCGCGCGGCCAATTTGCATCAAATTGGGAAAAATTAATCTGTTATGCTACTATCTGATCTAATGTCATTTGACCATTTAAAATCTATGTACAATTACATTTTTCTCCTTACTACTCTCTTTCACTTTTTTACATTTTTACCTATGAAATTCGAAAAAACAAATAATTATAAAAGTAAAATTATAGTATTAATAATGAAATGAAATAAAAATCGAAATTGAAAATCCAAAACAAATCGCGAGAATCGCGAGCTCCATTTGGTCGGATCCGACATGCTTCCTCCTCGCGAGCTCCTCTCCGTTTTCTGGCATTGAAATCGAATTCCTCTTCAAGCTGAGCTTATCAACACTCATTCTGCATCGTCTTCATCTTATACTTCTTCCTTTCCACCACTGTTTCCTCCTCGCGAGATCCTCTCCATTTTCTGGCATTGAAATCGAATTCCTGTTGAAGCTGAGTTCATCAACACTGATTCTGCATCGTCTTCATCATTTACTTCTTCCTTTCCACCATTGTTGAAGCTTCAATTCCATTGGAGGTGATTTCCAAGCTTTTGTTTATTTGTTTGGTATATGGATTTGTAAATTGATTCATTGGGTATAGAAATTGGAATGGTATGCATGCATTGATAGAATATGCATTAGATTAAGGGATATGACGATTGTAGATTGTGAATCGCAGTGAATGGGCTCAATTTGAACTCGTAATACCATTTTTTAGACCGGAACCTGCAGATATGGTACAACTGGTACAAGTGGTACAAATGAGAGTTAGTTGATTAGGTGGTTGACATGGTTCACATAGGTTAAACTGCATGTTAAAGAGTAATGGTACTAAAAGTTCACATGGTTCACATAGGTTCAACTTCATGTTAAAGAGTAATGGTAATAATTAAAAGTTCAAATGGTTCATATAGGTAATTGGCAATTGATTTTTTGTATTATATTTGCAGGGGACAATGAGTCTGAACATCACAAACATATTTTTTGACCACGGAGGTCATTATGCAGAAGAGGAACTGAAATGGGTTTCAAAAAATCCTACTTGCGCTATAACATTCAAGATCTCATCTTTGGAGGAGATTACGTACTCGGCGGTAGTAGATAAGATATGCAGGAAGATTGCAAGAGATGGGGCTAAGCCGCTGCTGAAACTGAGTTACATTCCAATGTCAAATAATCCTGCGAGAGAAATGTACATTTTCGATGATGAGGATCTATTTGCTTATCTAACGACAATTGATAAACTGGGATTTAGGAGGGTTTTGCATGTGGAGGTAATGAAAGATTCGGGAATAAATCATAGGAGCGAGCACCTGTCANGGGTTGAATTATGAGGAGGAGCCGGTTCCAAATGGCATAGGTGATGTACTGAATGATGGTATCGTTACTATTTTCAGAGAGGAAGGAACAAGAGAAAAACAGAGGGAGCCACATATCGACGAGCCACTTATCGAAGAGCCACTTATCGAAGAGGTGGAGTCTGATGGCAAAGAATACGATGGCAATGGTGAGCGTCCAGAACCTGATAGTAAGGAAGACGAGTTAAATGGGTTTGATGAGGATATTGAGCTTTCACGTCATACAGAAGAATCNGACGGGTTAAATGGGTTTGATGAGGATATTGAGCTTTCACGTCATACAGAAAAATCTCAGTTTGTTGAAGCATGGAAAGATGGTATTGGTATTGACTTAAAACAACAGTTTCCCTCGAAGGAGGCACTGCAAGATTTAGTTGATAGTGCTTCACATAAGCACTATTTTGGTGTCCGCACTTATAAGTCAGATACAGTGCGACTTATTCTCAAGTGCACTCAGGAGAGCAAAGGCTGTAGTTGGTANACGGGGAACTCCTGAAGAAGGCTATAGGATGTTATTTTCTTATCTGTACATGCTGGAGCAGGAAAATCCTGGAACAAAAACAAACGTGCAACTAGATGCTCATAACAGGTTCGAGTATCTATTTGTTGCTTTGGGCGCTAGCATTGAAGGGTTTCAATGGATGAGGAAAGTGATAGTTGTGGATGCAACGTTTCTGAAGACTGTATATGGTGGACAGCTTGTGTTTGCCACTGCTCAAGATCCTAACCATCACCATTACCCTATTGCCTTTAGGATAATTGATAGCGAAAATAATCTTAGTTGGTCGTGGTTTCTGGAAAACCTAAAAGCTGTTATACCAGATGATCCTGAACTGGTTTTTGTGAGTGACAGACATAAAAGCATCATACATGGAGTGTCGAAGGTCTTTCCATTGGCTCGCCATGTACATTGCATTTGNATGTGTCTGATTTTAGACAAGAGTTTGATGATTTCACAAAGAGTTATCCTGCGTGTGCTAAGTTTTTGGTTGATCAGATAGATGTTGGTAGGTGGGCAAGGTGTTTTTTTGAAGGAGATAAGTATAACTTAGACACCAGCAATTCTTGCGAATCTATGAACAGTGTGTTTAGGAAAGAGAGAAAGTTGTCTCTCTTACCTATGGTTGATAAGATAGTAGAGAAATTCGCTTTTTGGTCCAACAAGTACAGGAACGAGTGCTCTTCAATGCCAAGCACAAAGGTGGTTGTGCCTTACGTGGAGAATGTGCTTCACGAGAGATGTCCAGTAGCTAAGTGTCTAACTGTGAGGGAGATAAATGGTCTGGAATTTCAGTACGACGTAGTTGGAACAGATGGTGTGACCTACCTTGTGGATTTAGCGAGCAGAACTTGCATGTACAAAATGTTTGACATAGACAAGTATCCTTGTGTTCATGCAATTGCCGCAATCATGGCAAAGATAAAGAAGGATGGAAGAACGTCGACTCTTTCTATATATGNGTTACAAGAATTTGGGTGATTGGTTCGAACCTATGAGCCGGTGATGTTTGACTTTTGTTGTTTAATTGTGTTATATAACTATGTTTGAATTATATTGTTTGAATAATGTTGTTTGAAGTTTCAATGATGTGTTCCACCAGGTTCGAGTATGTACTGATATTCATGGTTTGTATTGTCAAAAGTCCAGAGATAGGTTCTACTAGGTTCATCCAGGTTTAAGTATGTACTGATATACATGGTTTGTANATACTGATATACATGTCCAGGTTTAAGTATGTACTGATATACATGGTTTGTATTGTGTAAGTCCAAAGCTAGGTTTACTAGGTTCTACCAGGTTAAGTGTATGGGTGTAGCTGATAAACGACTTAGCATTTTTCCAGAACTAGGTTCTGCCAGGTTCCCGCGTGTATAGAGAATGTTCATTGCATCTATGAATGTAGACGTCTGAATGTGGACGTGTTTTGGTTTCAAGTACATTTGGTACAACTAGCTCCCATAAGTTCGACTATTCCGCTCGAATTATATACGAAAGGCAAATGCTTAGTGAATATATTTATGATACGCAATGTAGAGGAATTAATTAAGAAAAATACATATTTATGTCTAATTATATGAGAGAAAGAACAAAAATTGATAAAAAAACATTATACTACTAGATAAGCATGCTAGTCATCAAACACCCTATACAATATATGGTATATATAGGTAATGTGTCAATGATGTGAAACAAATTAAGAAGAAAACTAGTTTTGTTTAAAATTTTGACATAAACATGTTTGCAATGACAAAATAAGATGAACTATTATTGGTTCAACTTTACCATTACACATTCTGGTGTGGTTCTACTACAAAAACACAAAACTCGTGAATGTACAACTATGACTAATTTTGGTTCAACGAATGGCTTGAGTACAACTATGACCATTTTTTCCCGAAATTTGCAAAATTTTTATTTTTTCCGCCGGCGCGAAAAGTAAGCGGGAATCTTATTCAGTTTTTAATTGTTTTTTTTTTCTATTCCGCCGCAATTTTTATTTACAAGAACACAAAAAAGTGGAAAAAGATTTTTCCCAAATTGATTTCTAGGGTTCTTATTCTCGCTCTCACTCTCACACTCTCTCTCTCTCTCTCTCTCTCTCTCTCTCTTAGGTTTTCCACTCTCTCTTCGATTCATCTCTTCAATTCCTCTCTTCGATTCCGTAGCAACGTCTTTCTAGGGTATGGGTCGTCACAGTTGGGTAGCAACTTCTTCCTCCTCCTCAACGTCTTTAGATCCATGTCTCATCGGAGATTGTGAATACGGAATTCCCAAGCAGTGTTACTGCAGTGGAGACATTTATCTTGAGATGACTAACAACGGAGACGATCAAGGAAGGAGATTCTACACTTGCCACAACCGTGATGTGAGTGAGTTTTTTCTGTATTTTTCAGTATTTTCATGTTGGCGATGATGTTGGTCTAGAACAAAGTTTCAATATGGTGTTGTAGCAAGATGGGTATCATATTCGCAAATGGTGGGATAATTGTATCCACGATGAAATTGAAATCTTGCACTCTGCCATTACAAGTCTGACGGAGGAATCCCACAATTGTGGAAAAGCGGTAGAAGCTTTGAAAGAGATAACAGTCCTGTGGACCGACCTGTGTGTGGCGGAAAAGGCAACCTGTGACCTGAAGGAGGATGTGGAGAAGGATGCATAGGCATACAGAGATTACATTTGTGCATGCTACATTTGTTCTCTTCCTTGGTCTCTTTATAGTTTGGTTTAAGATTAGTTCTTTAATTTCTCTCTTCTGAGAATTCATTGTAACCATTTTCATTTGATTAATACAAATCCGTTTAGCCAAATCCTTACTTATGATTCATTCGATTTACATCAAAATCTAGCCCTAAATCTCCCTAAGTTTCTTCCTTACAAAATCTATAAATTTTGAGTGTGGGTTTTAGCACTTACAGTAGAAATTTTTAGTTTGAAATAATAATCACTTATATAAACTCACAACTCTCAATTAAAAAACGAACAGAAAATAAATTAAAAAGAGATAAAATCTGTTTAATGCATAATTCTCTTTTTTTGGATTGAATTGTTACTCTTCCTCATAAATTTTTAATATATTTTTTTTATACGCATAACGGAAAAAATTATACTCGAAATCAGAACTTGAACATTGTTGTTATC
The DNA here is from genome assembly GCA_900406535.1 of Noccaea bulbosa. Lineage (NCBI taxonomy): Eukaryota > Viridiplantae > Streptophyta > Magnoliopsida > Brassicales > Brassicaceae > Noccaea > Noccaea bulbosa. The sequence continues at coordinate 7,707 of OVBJ01003729.1, forward strand.
AAACACTTTTTACGAATCCTAGCAACTTTCACAACAATTGAAATCAATATCCTGCGAGTTCAATAACGAAGTTGCTTTTCTACTTAATTCTTATGTTCTGAAAATTGGAGAATCGCTTGTAATGCCTTTTGTTTAGGTTGTCTGATCAAATCACTCACTCTTTCCTTTTCTTCAAATCATACACTGAGAAAAAACCGCACTTCTATTTCACTCATTAACTCTAAGCAAGATAATCATGCTATTAATATGTAGCTGTATCAAATTTCCCATTGTTAGGCATTTTGACAAGGAAAAAAAAAAAAAAATCACATAGTGTTTTAATTATTAAAATATAAATTAGAAATATACTAAAAAGGGAGAAGACTATAAGATTATGATTAGGAATTGTTCGGGTACATAATGGGACCTCTCGTAATAGTTCGGGCATGAAATGACCGTTTTCACGTCATTTTAGTTCTCTTTAGATCATCTCCATTGAAAATATCTCGAGTTCTAATAATATCAAACTAATAATATTTGTTACAGAGAGAGGGGAAAATATTCCGGCGCAAAAGCGTTGCAAATTTGCGATGAAATATTTTTCCTTGTAATATTACGACGGAATTGTTTATGTCGCAATTTGCGACGGAATTGTTTATGTCGCAATTTGCGACGGAAATATCATTGCGACGAAAGATTTGAGACGGAAATGGTTTTTTCGCAATTCTGTCGCAAATGTCGATTTGCAACGGAATTGCGAGTGAATTTTCCGTCGCAAAAAGGGTATTTCTCTTGTAGTGAAGAAAAAAGGAGGATTTGTCAGAGTTTCTTAGATACGATGTCGAAATACAAAACAAAATAATCATAAGCACATCTGGAATGCATAACTTCAAGATTTTGATTTTGATTATGCTTTGCATATTGACGCAATCCCACGAGAACAGTTTAATAGCAACGGAAAAGGCAAATAAATAAACTTTTTGCAAGAACAAGAAGGAACAACAGATGGTGTCTATATGCAAACAATACGAGAAGGAATTAAGCAAAAAATTTGGGATGATTCTCATTGACTAGGGATTGAAGCCCAGAGTACCCGCAAGGTTGTTTGCTATAGTTTTTTTTTGTTTGGTTTTATTTATATTTGTAGATTTGAATTATGATGGTTTTGTGTTAACTTCCATGTTTTGCTTATGCATTTGACTCAGCATTATAAATTATAAATATGTGGAAGAATCCCATTTGCACTCGAAATATGGTATAAAATAACTTTTTAGATATTTGCTTTGTTGTAGTAGCGTCTGAGCATGATGAGCATTGATTATTTTCTATTATGTTAGTTTTGTAAATATAACTTGTATTTTTGAAACAAACATGTCACAATCCTTAAAATTTTCATAATTTTCGTTGCAATGAAATTTACATATAATAACTCGAATCCTTTTTTTTTTTTAACTCGAACTCTAATTTCTCATTAGCTTTTTACTATATTAATTAAATTATAAATTAGTCAGATTAGCAACAACAAAATATTGATAATCTAACACCCATTCAATGTTCATAACTTAAAAAGGTGTAAAAAGGTGATTAAACCACAATCTAACATTCTAATTAAATTTTAAAACACAAACTAAATTAAACGATAAAACCTTTTTTTGTCTACATTCTTTTAACACATAAACCCATTATAACATTTTAAAATAGGATAAATCTGCTACACATCTTTTTGAATGAAAAGCTAACTATATACTATTTTGAGTTAATTATTTCTTTACTTCATCTCCATTTAATATTACAACTTTCTTGAACTTTTAACACCAAGTTATCACCTACTTTATATTAATTAACTAGGTGATAGCCCGCGCCCTGCGTGGAGCAAAATATTTGTTAATTACTTTTTGTTAAAATTAGTGGTGTTTTTTTATTTATTTTTCATAATTTATTATTAATTAATTTCAATAAAGAATACATAATATCACATTCCAAAACTATAATATCAATCACACGTAATAATCCATATTTAAATTGTTATTGTTTGAAAAAATTGGTAAAAATGTATATATTGTTTTTAATCATTACAGTTAAATATGATATGATTGTTTTTCATCATTTTCTAGAAACAATAAATAAATTAGGGTTAGGCCTGTGCCCTGCACGGGATGATATTTTCTGAATTAGTTATTTTTAAAAAATATTTATTTACATTAGACAAAATCTCGAGTGATATCTTAGTTTGATTCTTGTCAACGTTTACATTGTGAGAATTTAACATTTAATTCCATAACAGTTTCTCTTTTACAAAATATACACCAATTTTGAATGTGGATTTCGGAATCCACATATGTATCAAATTTTAATATGTTTAAAATAATTTTATATTTTGGTAAATACAAAATGGCATATATATATTTGGGGTGATTTTGTTTTTGTACCCCAACTTTGGGTCAAATACAAATCTACACCCCTCTCACTTTTTAAAATACTTACACTTTTTTTCTTCTATATTATCCTCACCACTTACATATAATCACGAAAATGTCATTAAGTAGACTTCTTTATGAAGTCTACTTTAAATGATAATGTCTAAACAACCCTCATCCCTTACACTTATTCACGAAAATGTCATCCTCATCAATTCTTCCAACCACCATTTTCAACCATCTTCAAGCTTTGAATGCTGTTTCTCTCCAATTTACCTACCCAAATCTCACTCTTTTCCTCTCATAATCTTATATTCTACCTTATTCTCTCCATTTTCATCCCAAAAACTCTCTAATCCATCTCTCAAAATTTCAAGTTCTTGTATGTTGTCATTTCCGGTGACCAAGCTCACGGCAACAGTTGGGCTTCTCTGTTGAAGGTTAAAATCGAAGCAATCCGCCGTCGACGACGCCCAAGAGCTCGACGAGGTAATTTTTCGGTTGATTTTCATGAATTTCATATCTGTGTCGCGAGGTAGACTTCTAAAAGAAGTCTATTAGTGTAGTTTTGCAATTGACTTTCTACAATTTTAGAGTTGTAGACTTCTTGATGAAGTCTGCGCCAAACCTTTGACAACAAAAAAATTGTTGCAAACAGCGCAGACATATTCAAGAAGTCTACAACTCTAAAAAAGGGTTAGTTTTGCAATTGACCTTAGTTTTGCAATTGACCAACGAAGACTAATTAAAAAGTAGGTTAGTTTTGCAATTGACCAACGAAGACTTTTTAGTATACTTTTCTTTGAAGTCTACTTTTCGGTGAACCTGATCGCTGTAGACTTCGTGATGAAGTCAACTGAAACAGTAGACTTCATATTGAAGTCTACTTTTTAGTAGACTTCACTAAGAAGTCTACTGGTCAACACCGTGAATAGTATGTAGATTTCTCTGAGAAGTCTACTGTAAAGTCA
>OVBJ01003730.1:0-11073 GCA_900406535.1 Noccaea bulbosa
ACACTTGGCACGCTCCAAAGTAAAGAAACATTTAAATGCTCCTGAGTCCAACCACAGTAAGACTCAACGCTGCTCACTAACAACGTTCTTACACAACTAAAAGTGTTTAGAACCTTAATTCTATTACAGTAAAATAAAAGAAACAGACAACATCAAAATTCTACCATTTAGAATTTACAAGTCTGAGTCCAGACCTATGATCCGCCTGGACTGACTAGTCTGGCCAACCTCTGCCGAAGTAAACTCTCTCGGCGCCGCTCCACTCTGACATAAGGGCTGCACTGCTGTGATCTGCGACTCGGAGTGAGCCTCTACTGGCTGAAACTCCACTACTGCTAACAGCTGTAATGTGGGACACATCTGACTGGTATGCCCCTGCCCTCTGCAATGAAAGCACACCATGGCCTCTGGATCTGCCTCCCTCCTGGAACAGTTCGCCACCTGGTGCTCCATGCTCCCACATGCAAAACAACTAACACCAACTTTCCGGATACTTCCAGAAACCTTCTCTAACTCCCTCTTCTAGCCTCGCGCGGACCCACCGCCTCTGCCATAACTAAAAACACGACTCTGCTGCGGCTGATGCCGATGGTTCCTCTGATCAAACGGAGTAACCCGAGACAGAACCACCACCGGACCGACCGCTCACGTTGATCATCCTCAATCAAAACTGCCAGTCTCACTAGCTCTGCCCACGAGAAGCGCGAAGCAAACCTCTGCATATGTCCTCTCATCTCCAGATAAGGCGGACTCTCACCAACTGCAGCCACTTGCTGCCCCATAAAACCCGCAGCTTCATGCTGCCCAACAAAATCCGCAGCCACATGCTGCCCAACAAAACCGGCACCCTGCTCTGCCCTGTCCACTGGAGGTGTACCCGGAGTCTGCTGCGGAACCGCATGCGGAAGACGTGCCAACAGCTGCGTCAGTAGCCCCACAACCTGGTCACCTAGACCTGAGCTGGAGCCGCGCCTCCACCGATGCCCAAACCGGCCTCACCCGCCAAAGAAACTGAATGGGTCACTGACGCAGTCGCCATACTAGGCGCTGCACTCTCACTTGAGTCAGCCGGTAATCCACGCTCACGACTCCGACCTCTCCGTCCCGCAGCTTGACCCTCACGGCCAACTGCTCTGCCCCTACGGGCTATACTGCAACCACGACCACGCCATGCGTCCATCTTACTGCACTTCCACCAAGTACAAAAGATGAGCAAGTCAACAAAACACCACAAACATAAAAACCACCAACTCACTTACTGCGTAATACTGAAAAGCCGAGAGGATGATACTAGACTAATACTGACTAAACCACTATTAATCAATAAACACATAGTCCAGTTCACCCAGTTCTAATAGTCCTAAAACCGTATACGTTCTGATACCAAAATGAAACACCCAATCTTTTTTTTTTTTTAAATTAATCACTTAATTATCAATGTGGAAATTCTCGAAAGAAATCAATAATTAAATAAATCAAATAATGAGTTCAACAAATAAAATCAATAACGTAAATAAAATCTAGCAACCTAAACACCAGGTTTGCTACATTATTAAAATAAGACTAACAATTTTAAAAGTGTTGCTGGTTTATTTGCCACATCATAATACATAAAATAATAGTCCTACATACTCTTCATCGTCTCGGCCTCATTCTGTGGCGGAACATTCCTGTTAACTGCATCACATTGAAATAGAGATGCGTAAGTATTATCATAAATACTTAGTGTGTGGATCATCCTGCCTACATTACATGCCATGTACGTCAACCGCCAGACATTACATCAACAATATCAACAATAAATAACAACAATAAATCTCAAAAGACAGCAAACTCGCAAAGCAATGACGGTGTCGATCGACACCCCACCGTGTCGATTATCACCTCAGCTCAGTATCGATCGACACCAGGAAGGTGTCGCTCGACACGAGCTCCTCAGTGTCGATCGACACTGTCTCGACGCCTCCACACCAAAAGCAACGAAACAATGCAATAAACAGCCAAATTCGTGGGATTCAACCCCCACATCGATCAAACAACGATATAACTCAAGAACAGCTCAAGAACAACTCGAAAACTCAACAATAAACCTAAGACCAAACAATCTCTAGTAATAAACGGACCTACAGTCACGCACTCACCTAGAAAGGATTGAAAAGAGGGAAAGGAGATGAAAGCAAGGAAGAACAGCCACAAATCTCTCCAAAAACTCTGAAAATTGCCTCCAAATCACCCTCCTTTTCTCTGAAAAGCTTAAACCTCGAAAACTGATGCGGCTGCAGTGTTTTCTTGCCGAAAATAGGGCTTCCTCGCCCTAAGCCGTCCAAACCAGCCGACTTAAAACAGACGGTGTCGGTCAACACCTCTCGACCGAAACCACAATTCAAGCGTGCAATCGACTTAAACCGGAATTGATTTCTAAAACTGGTGTCGATCGACACTACCTCTGGGTGTCGATCGACACTAACTATTCAGAAGGTTTTTACATATTTTCTTCAAAATACTTGAACCTCAAACCGACTGCACAACAATCAAACAAGAACATGCACAGCCAATCCTCAATTCGCACCTATAGAGCATGTGCAAGCTACACCTGAATACCCAGTGTCGCCCGATACCACTTCCAAAACAACAGTTGGTTCACGGATGTTACAATTTTACCTGTGATTCGTCCGAACTGACCCGGCTGGCCATCCTCTGCTGTAGAGTACCCTCTCGACGCCGCTCCACTCTGACCCAAAAGTTGTACTGCTGCGATCTGAGACTCTGGTTGACTTACTACTGGCTGAAACGCTATTACCGCCAATGGCTGTAACTTGGGACACATCTGCCTGATATCCCCATGCTCGCCGCAATGAAAACACACCCTAGCACTTGAATCTATCTCCTTCCCGGAACAGCTCGCCACACTGTGCTCCATGCTCCCACAACTAAAACAACTACCGCGAACCATCTGGCTGTCTCCAGAAACCTCGTCAAATCTCCTCTTATGGCCTTGCACAGGCTTATCGCCCTTGCCAGAACCAGAACCTCTACTCTGCTCCAACTGATACCACTGCTGATGATGCGGACAGACGGAACCACCAACGGGTCAACCGCTCACGCTTATCCTGCTCAATCAAAACTGCCAGCCTCACTAGCACTGCCCACAAGAAACGTGTAGCAAACCTCTGCATCTGCCTCCTCATCTCAATATAAGGCGGACTCTCACCAACCACAGCCTCCTGCTGCCCAACAACTGCAGCACCATGTTGCCCAAAAACTGCAGCATCATGCTGCGCCCCAGCCACTAGAGGTGCACTCGGAGCCTGCCTTGGAACCGCTGGCGGAAAACGTGCCAACAGCAGCGTCAGCAACCCCACAACCTGAACCAGTCCCCTTTTTATAATTAATATAGCTCGAATTAATATCTATGAAGTATCAATTCTCGACAGCTATCAATGCAGAAGTTCTCAATAAATAATCAAATAAATACTTAATTCAATTCACCAATATTCAAAACCAGAATAAATAAATAAGTCTAACAACCTAAACACCAGGTGCTAACAATTCAAAACAACAAACTCAAATAAATAAAACATCCTATCATCCTCTCCTCGGCCCGATTCCGCGATCACAATTAGCCTTTACCTGCATCGCATTACGAAAGAGATGCGTAAATATTATCATAACTACTTAGTGAGTGGATCACCCACCTACAAGCCAATTACGCAATTACTAGACAACACTCATCAATAACAGCGTAGCTACAACTCAACAATATCTCAAAACAGTAATAACAATATTACTCAGCAATATCTCTCAATAGCATTACATAATGATAACTCAACCAGCAATTCAACAGTTAACACAATTATCCACAAACCAATCAATCTCTAGTGAATCACGGGCCTACGGTAACGCACTCACATCGACAATCGGCTTGAGCAAAGTGGAAAAGGAGAGAACGATAAACAGCAACGAAGAACAGCCTCATATCAGCCCTGAACTCTAGAAATCGTCATAGACTCCAAAACTCTTTCTCTGATTCTCGAAAAATCACTTTCTCACGCGGCCACAACCTTTATATATCAAAACTTAGGGCTCTTTTGCCTAAACCGGCCTAAACACGACGACTTAAATCGAACCGATCAATTTTCCAATAGCCGGTGTCGACCGACACCACTCTTGGTGTCCCTCGACACCCCTTTGCCGAACTAACAGAACCGAGCAAAAATCGAATTAAACCCAATCGATTTTGCTAACTGGTGTCGACCGACACCCTCCCAAAACATTAGTTTAACTGTTTACGAATGTTACATTTATAAGTTTACTTTGAATACTATTTTTTTATACATGAACTATCTTTACTCGATCCTTACCCTCTACAATTCTATCATTTACAAGTAATGTTTTCGCATATTTCTATATATAAACAAATGAACAAAAATTTATACACAGATTTGTAAATAGATTTCATGAATACTTATTGTTATTATTCTCCTTTGAATCTTCAAACACTAACTTTCATTAATTTTACTCGGAATTGTTATTTAAATCTAAGAATGTGCCATGAATGCAAAAACTGAAAAGTTATGAAACATTTGAAAAGTTTTTATTTTACAAAATGCCACGTGTCATATTCACAGTAACCAAAATTGCTGATGTATCACAATCTAGAGAAAGAAAGTTATTCTCTTATTATAGTATAATAGGGGTGATCTGCGGTTCGCGCGGAATTTTACCTTATTATTATTGATATTATTAGAATAAAATTCGAATATATTAATTTTTGTGTTCCAAAGCATAAACATATAATTAAATAAAATTAAGAGTATATATAATTTTCGTCATGTCTCGTTAAAAAAAATTAGGGTTAGGCATAATTTTGGTCTCGTTCCGTCCCGTTCTGTTTCTTCTCATCTCGTTCCACCCTGTCTCATTCATTCTCATCCCGTTTTGCCTCGTCCCGTTCATTTCCTTTCCGTTCTGCCTCGTCTTGTTTCTTCCCGCCTTGTTCCGTCCGTTCCATTCATTCTCATCCCGTTCATTTCCTTTCCGTTCTGACTTGTCCTATATCTTCCATCTCATTCCGCCATGTCCCATTCATTCCCGTCTCGTTCTTCCCTGTCCCAATTATTCCCATCCCGTTTTGCCTCGTCCCGTTCATTTTCTTTGTTTTATGCCTCATCCTGTTTTTTCTTGTCTCATTCCGCCCCGTCCCATTCATTTCCATCTCATTTTGCCTCATCTCATTCTTTTTTTTTCCTTTATGCCCCGTCCCATTCATTGTCATCCCGTTTTTCTTTGTTCCGTTGTATTTCATCCCGTTCTGCCATCAATTTTCGCCCTATAATATTTTGACATCATAAGACCACCGTCACAAAATATAGATTATAAAAAGATTGTACCAAATCATTTACATATATTTCTAATATAACATGAATATTTTACGTTTTATACGTGTATTCTCGTATATTTATTTAAAATTTTGGAGTTGTCAATTAAAGAAATATATTTTAGTATTTTTATTAAACTATTTAAATCAATTTGACAAAACTAAAATTTTTAAATTAGAATTTGTTTAAATCAATATATAAACTATTTTTTAATATAAAAAATAACTTTTCAAATTCTATTTGAATCTTAATTTAATGAATGATAGTTATTATGATTAAATGTTAAATATAATAAAAATTTTTAAAAAAATTAAAACTAACAAAATTGATGATGTGTCACAATTTGAAGATGTGACATCATGAGAAGAAAGGTCATTTAACTTTATATATAGATATTAGAATTGAAAAGTCATTATTAAAACTCTAATTTCGTAAGAACTAAAATTGACCAGAAAGTATACTGATATTTACCATAATCAATTATTAAATATATATTATCCAACATTTTAATATTATGTATCGTATTTGTATATAATTGGTATAATGTATAAAACAACAAAAAGTTTAAAATTTTTACAAACATGAAAAATGCTAGTTCTGATTACATGTGTATACCAAACTGCAAATTATAGTTTTAATATCGCCCACCTCACCAGTTACTTTTCCCTATATAAAGAGCATAATGTATTTTAGTATTTATGATTATGATTAGTTGAACCAGAATGCAGAGAAGTGGTCACTTCACATGCACTTTGGGGTGGGATGGTCCACCGATGAAAATATAATTTAATATATACATTTTAATTTCTCCCCCTCCATAAAAGATGCTGACCACCTAACAAGATCCACTTTCTTGTTTTGTCACATCCATATTTTTGTTTCTTGTCACAACCATATCGATTTTTTATATTTATCTTTACATTGTAATAATTGTTATCACTATTATATACAATGTTAAAGGTATCTAAAAATTTAAAAAACAAACCAATAATAAAAGTTTGTAATAATGATTTTTGAATACATAATAACTTTTAGAAACTATTCCCTCTATTTTACAATATAAGGGATTTGAAGTTTTTACACACAGATTAAGAACACATTTAATTTTTGTATTTTTTTATAAATAAAACATGTTTTGCATCAATTCCAAAATAGTTCAACCAATGAAAAAATAATATGCAACATTAAAAAACTCAAAAGCAACAAAAACACATTTAATTTTGTATAGAAACTTGAAAATGCCTTATAATATTGATGCATCACATCTATCTATGCCATGGGCCGTGGGCTTGCTACAGAGTTTATTACGGATAATCATTTATATAGGGATAATTATAAGATTCTGATCTTTTTGTGTAATATAAATAGTTGTTTCGTAGCTTTGTAAAGAATAACATTGATTATTGAATAAACCTTAAGATTTTGTAGCTAACGAGCTTTTCATAGCATGGGGAAGAGTATTCCCAACCTCTATCGAGCTTTCATAGCACGGGGAAGAGTATTTCCAACCTCTATCGATTTAAACGTAGATCTTTTACGTTTATTTCAAACCCAATTATACATGAATCTCGTGTATCTTCGTTATCTAGCTTTCGCTTCTCCATCAGTTGGTATCAGAGACAAAACGGTCCTATATAGTGGCACCCAAAAAATAATCTGCAACAACGAAGTGATGAGCAAGCTATTGCCTTGCGAGAAATTTTTGCGAGGTTTGAACAAGATCTATGCGACAAGTTACGATGATCCATGGAATCTGTTCTACAAGTGCTCCAACAATCACATGTTTTACCTTCAGGAGATGATGTATTCTTTGATGACGAAGCTGAAGAAGGCGATATTCTTCTCAAAGATATCCATGGAGCTCTAATCTTCGATGCATTATATAGAAACAAAATAAAAACTATAAAACCTCTTATATTATGAAATAGAGGGAGTAAGAATATCGGTATCAAAGAATTCGGCACAGTTCTTTAAGAAAAAGAATATAAAAAAAAAATGACATGGCGAACACTGTGAACATAATCGCCTCAGCTGGAAGAAGTTTTGGAGGCAACTCTAAATCGAGTTCGACACATATTGACTCATGATTCGTCGATTTTTTTTTTTACAAAAATTTTTTTTGGAAAAAAATATTTTTTTAGAACCGAAAGTTCTTTGATACAAATGCTCTAAAAGATCTTTTAAAGGTTATCAATATAAATAATTATATCAGTATATGATATTAGTTTATATATGTAAAAGCTACAGTTAGTTTCATTACCAAGAATAGTATTAAATTATATTATGGTGATTCTAAAATCTTATATATTTTTAACAAGTTTTTATTGTTATCTTTATATTATGAGAAATACATCATGTGTTTTAAGAAATAAATATATAACATAGTACATGAGAAATACATCATGTGTTTTAAGAAATAAATATATAACATAGTACATGAGAAATACATCATGCATTTGTTTTTCGGAGATGCTGTTTGAATTTTTTTAATAAAAAGTTATAAATTTCATTAAATTTATTTTGTAGGAAATTGACCAAAGAAGTAGGTTCACTTTGGAAATTAAAAGCTTATAACTCCATTTCATAAATACCAATTTTCTTTTAGTCCATACATATATCAGGATTTTTTTTTTTTTTTTCTATCAACATATTGTTTTAAGGAACTCTCATGGTAATACGTAGGAAGCTATTTTAAATTCAATCTCACTTCGAAAAATAATACAAATTCTCTAGATAGGATGTTACCAAAAAGGGGAAAAAAATAGATGTATGAGTCTTGAAGTGTGTCCTTGTCGCCTTAGAGAACAAATGAATTATTTTGTAATGGTTAACAAAAACAAGACTCTTCAAAAGAGGAACAGCCGTGTAAAACTAACGTTCCCAATCCTTTATCCAAAGTTCCAAACTATCTAGTCGATGCGGACGTCTCAGGTTGTTGCATCAAACTTATTTCTCATTTCCTTTATCTTTGAGAAACAAATATAAATAAGACAATTATCAAAACACACATCTGGGGATTGAAATCCCGACCTTTTAGCCAACCACTAAGGGGGTTTTCACGTATGAAAGTTTTAAAACAAGAAAAATATTGTATTTATAAATCATCTTAAAAAACAAGTTTTTTGTTTCTTTGATGAAATTTTAAATTTATTGATAACTTGTAGAAAATAAGAATTTATAGTGGCAAATAAAATAATCAAAGACTAGAATGTCTAAAGAAAATACTCTTTTCCTAACTTATTAAAAAAAATGAGAAAATAATTCAAAATCGTCTAACTTTAAACGAGTGATAGTATGATTTTTGCTACCAATTACTCAAATCCATTACTCATGTCTTTGTAGCATTTCAGGTATGGAGTTAAGATTATGCCATTAAGAATGCAAAAAACTATCTAAGTTAAGCCAAATCAAAGAGGGGTTTTTATCTAGCAATCTAAATGAGAATCAAACATAAAACTTAAAAGAAGAAGTCAAACGTAAGATACAAATACAAAAAGAAAATGAAATAAGTAAACAAGCTAAGCAAATGGGTCTTAGGATGGGGTCATTGAACTAGAGAGACTTTTTGATTAATCTATGATGTTCAAAAAATTAAGAGAATGCTAATCCTCATGCAAATAAGTCTTAAACAAAACTAATCCACTTTCATGAAATTAATGATCACTTTGCTAATTACCAATTTCAAGAACTAATCATCATTAGTGAAATTCGAAATCAACAAGCATATAAACAAGTTCTATCAAGCCATAATCACCGTAAACATATAATCCCTTAGGTTAAGCATGAAAATATATTGATTTAGTTTGTTGAGATATCTAATCAAACACTTTATCGGTGGGAAATAACTTTTGATCTATAAATCAATTTTCTCAAAGCTAATCTAGCATTAAGATCACTAAACAAGAAATGACATGAGCAGTTCTAGTCCTAAGCAATCATTAAATCTCTCTAAATCTAACCCATCCCTAAACCCTAAAAGAACTACTCACTAAATATAATTAAATTAAGAAGCCCAAAGAAAAGGGAGTTGATAATCATGATTAGTAAGTAGAGAGAAGAAAGATTAATGAAAGAAAACTCTTAATTTCATAAAACTTTGAAAAGATCTTGCAAAATGTGTTTCAAACCCTTAAGGGGAAGAGTTTTTTTGTCAATGAACAAGAGATGACAAGATAAAGCATGCCTAAGAAATTAAGTCTTTAAGATTTATATAGTAAGATAGTAGGAGGAGTCTTGGTCAATGTTTTTTCTTTGACTTTGCTAGTCCATCGATCTTGATCAATTTTCTCAAGTCTTCTGTTTTCCTTGCTCTAGTCCTCTATTTTTCGAACGCCTTTGAACTCCGACCATCACCCTCATCTGCCTCCATCAGCTTCCAGCCTCGAGCACCTAAGAAACACACTCCAAATGCAATGCAAATGCAAAATGCTATAAAAGGCTAAATGTTCCTAAGTTAATTAAACCTACACTAAATGGTATGAAATGAGAATCAAAGATATACAAAACCATGCAAATTATGATGCTAAATGTTGAGTACATCAACCAGCAGCTCATGAGACTTTCAAGCCTTTGTGGTGTTGTGCAGCGAAGAAAACTGATAAGGTTCCAAATGGCTTTATCAATCTACTATGACAATTGCTGATATGGTATCCAGCTCCATAGTCCATAGTGCAACGAGGATTGCGTTCTCGCCAAATAAGTAGATTGTAGACTGAAAATCATATGACGAAAAATGTAATCAAACAAAAGCAACATACATGCGGTGAGAAAAATGCATGGTGTCAGAGCATCATTATCGCACAACTCCATATTGAACTACTATTAAAAAATTATTATTTAAAAAATCACGATTTTTGAAAGAAAAAAATACAAAAAGGCGACGAATCGCGTCGTGACACATGGCAAACATTCCCCATAGAATTGATTCTATGGACTCTTCTCCGAAAACCGTTTCAGCTTGTCATCTCATTTTTTTTTCTTTTTACCTATCTTGTGCCAAGTTGTACAATACATATGCTCTTATAGTCCAGCCAGATGTTGCCGCTGAACCAAGCAAACCTTCTGATGGAGCGGGAGCATTTAGCATATATTCCTCAGAATACCAGGTAACTAGGGTTTGAGAGTCCTCTTCTCAGGACTTTTCGGAAAAGCTCTTGGTTTGTGAATATTATTTACAGTGGTTTATCAAAATCTCTTCAGGAATTCTCTGTTTTATTAATTCATCAAAATCTGAATAATACAATAAATCTAGACAGCTATCTATAATAAACGCTCAAAACCCTAAAAACCATAATAATAATTAAAATATAAATAATACTTATTTATCTAAATACAGAATAAATATATAATAAAGATATTGAAATATTTCCAAATATGTCGCTGGATCATCTTCACCAATAACCGTCCAAATCGAGTAAGTGTATTGGCAAATAAATAACAAATGATCTCTTATCTCATTTCTCTCCATAAAATACACCACTTTGCTCTATACCTCATCCTTGTACTGTATTCTATCCCTCGTGGAAAATCGATTCATTACCGTAAGTGAAACTATATATGAACTAGGCCCGGCCCAAAACATTTATAGACCCTGTACAATCTATACTATTATTTGCGAAGTGATTTTGGATAATCGAGCTCTCTCCTTCACTCTCACGAAGACACTTACTTAAATACCCTTAATAAAATAGCTTAA
>OVBJ01003731.1:0-11068 GCA_900406535.1 Noccaea bulbosa
AATTACACACTAATATATATGTTACCTGTATATTTATTGGCTTACCATGATCAGATAAATATTATGCAGATAGATTGTATATTTCGTTATCACAATTATTAACATGATATAAATTTCAAATCTAAGTTAAAAGGACAATTATGTCATATACTAGGAGAGAGAACTAATTATAAAATTACTTTACCTCATACTTAATTTTCCAATTATCTTTACCGATATGGCAAAGTTACCATTTTCATAATTACAAACTTGAAAACTGCCTAGTCTAAATCACCCTAAAATTTACATATGCAAATAAAAAACATTTTCAAATAAGATACAAGTATCTTTTATGCAGTTTTTCTCAAAATAAAATGATCTCTTTTGGCAGTTTTTTGTAGTGAGAAAATCCATATTGCCTAAGAAGACCAAAATGCAAGAAACTGATTTATCTGAACTCTGTATTATCATCAACTTAAAAAGACCATACATAAATTATTGGAAACATATGAAATATCCAAGCTTTTTATGAAGTCATGAAATAATTGGATCATGATCAGCAAAAGATGATTACATGAGCATAAGGATGGTGATAAGTGATAACAACAAAAAATATTTAACCATATACACTCAAAACAAAACAAAAAATTGACCCAAAAAAGAAGAAGAAATTTTCTTTGAAAAAAGAACAAAAAAAAAAAACAGAACAAACAAAGTTAAAGGAGACTAAAACCTCTTTTTGACATATTATATCACCTTATGTGAAAGCGACCAAACACTCTCTGTGAGACAGAACAAACAAACAACAAACCATTGACCTTTTGTGTTACTTGGTTAGCGTGAGCACGACTCTTCAACATAATGAAAGGTTAATGCTTTAAAAAAAAAAAAAAACCATTAGGAGAGAGAAAAAGAGAGGAGAGAGAGAGGTTTAGCAATGGAGAAAAGAGCAGAGAAGAGACGGATCGTGTTGGTTCCATTTCCATCACAAGGACATATAACTCCAATGATGCAACTCGGTCAAACCCTTAACTTGAAGAGCTTCTCAATCACAGTTGCTGTGGGAGAATCAAATCAAGTAAGCTCTCCAAAAGACTTCCCTGATTTTCAGTTTATCATCATACCAGAAAGCGTACCGGTGACTCAACTCCAGAGATTCGGACCAGTGGAGTTTCTGAAGAATCTCAACAAAACCAGAGAGGAAAGCTTCAAGGAGTGTATAACTCAGTTGTTGATGCAACTGGGAAATGATATATCTTGTATCATCTATGACGAGCTCATGTACTTCTCTGAAGCTGCAGCTAAAGAGTTAAAGCTTCCTAGTATCAGATTCAGCACTGTCAGTGCTACAAATCATGTTTGCGGCTGTGTTTTAGGCAAACTCGATGCTGAGAAGTTCTTGGTTGACATTGATGGTACCCAAAACTAGCTTATTAACCATTCTGCAACTTGCCCTTTTACTCAACACAGGTCTTTTTGAATTTGCAGATCCTGAAGTGCAAGAAAAAGTGGTGGAAAATTTGCATCCATTAAGATACAAACACCTACCGATTTCAGGAATGGGGCCACTGGAGCCGTTTTTGGAGATCTGTAGAGAAATATTTAGCAAAAGAACATCTTCCGCTTTGATCATCAACACAGCGAGCTGTCTAGAGAGCTCGTCTCTGTCATGGCTGCAACAAGAACTAAGAATTCCAGTGTTCCCAATAGGTCCTCTTCACATTACAGCTTCAGAGAATTATAGTTTACTAGAAGAGGACAGGAGCTGCATCGAATGGCTGAACAAGCAGAAACCGAGGTCGGTCATATACATAAGCTTTGGAAGCAAAGCTCACATGGAAACTAAGGAAGTTTTGGAGATGGCTTGGGGATTGTATGACAGCAACCAACCATTCTTATGGGTCATCCGACCGGGCTCTATCCCCGGTTCAGAGTCATTGCCAGAGGAAGTAAGTAAGATACTCTCAGAAAGAGGATACATAGTGAAATGGGCACCACAGAATGAAGTACTTGGACATCCTGCAGTGGGAGGTTACTTGAGCCACTGTGGATGGAACTCAACACTCGAGAGCATTGTGGAAGGAGTTCCAATGGTTTGCAGGCCTTTTGGAGGAGAGCAGAAGATAAACACAATGCATATAGAAAGTGTTTGGAATGTAGGGATTCAACTTGAAGGTGAAGTGGAAAGAGGAGTTGTGGAGAGAGCTGTGAAAAGGTTACTTGTGGATGAAGAAGGTGCATGCATGAGGGAGAGAGCTCTTGTTTTAAAAGAGAAGCTCAAAGCCTCTGTAAGAAGCGGAGGCTCCTCATATGATGCATTTGACGAGCTTGTCAAGTACTTGGAGACAGAGTGAAAAGATGCTTAAGCTCCGAATTAAACTGAGGAACTTCACGCAACAAAAAAAAAAAACGATATATCTAATTTGGCCAAATGTAGGCTCCTTATGGCCATGAATACAATTTTCCAATATATCTAATTTACAAGATATTGGAAACAGAGGAAGATCCAATATTTTTACTATGTCATGCGATTAACTCTATAGGTTTGGAGGCCATTATTTAAAACATAATTTTGTAGGCCATTATTTAAAACACTAATTCCTCTCAGTTGTTGAAATATCTCTGAGAAAACCCTCGTCAACACTGAAATACAGTTTCAACAAAATGGCAAACAGAAATGTAACCTTTCTCATGCTTTATAAGAGGTAAGAATGTAAGATATAGACTAGCAAAATATAAAGAAGACTCGTTCACATGTTGCATCTACTGATTGCTATTTGAACATCCCTCACAGTTTCACATGCAGAATCATAAAGTGTGCTTTTGAATAAATAAGATCATACCGACCAAAAGTTCCTTGAGACAGAGTTTATCAAAGTTGTGTATTCATGCTTAATCCTCATAAGATTTTCCTACGCAATTCACAGTCTACCACAATCATTGAGGCATAAATCAGATCTGTCCCAACGAGAGAGATCTCCTACACACACACACACAAAACAAATTAGGAAACTCGAAGTTCCTCCAAGCATGGAAGTCAAATTGCCAAAGGCCAAGGCCACGTATGATCATGGAGAACTCATTAATTAGCTTCTCCAAAAAAATCGACTGTGACAGACTTCATGAAATAAAAACAGATGATGATACCAGCCAAAAATACTTAATCATATACCAACCTTATTTTCACAGCCTGTAATCAACTGATCTGAGACAAAGGCTGTTCCTTTTTTAATCTAATAATTTTGAGAATTATTGGTTCTGCATGTGGTAATATCCTCTCTGCCAAGCAAGAGCTTGTCGCTAGTTTGGAGGAAATGAAATATACTAAAGCCACTGACATTTTATAAGAAACCATTAGTTGGCATTTGAGGAATTATATAACATTGTCATCTCTGCAAGATTTTAGAATCCAATGGAAATGGGATTTTATTAATAATATGATTTAACTTATATAGAGCTGTTTTTGCATTGAAGAATATGAAAGAAGGGAGACAGAGGTATTAAGCAATGGAGAAAAGAGCAGAGAAGAGAAGGATAGTGTTGGTTCCAATCGCATTACAAGGACATATAAATCCAATGATGCAACTCGGTCAAAGCCCTTAACTTGAAGGGCTTCGCAATTACAGTTGTTGTGGGAGAATCCAATCTAGTAAGCTCTTCGCAAGACTTAAGGTTTAAGGTTTAAGGTTTTGATTAGTGGAGCGACTTTGATCTTTCTGCTGAAATCTCCAAAGAGCTTCTTCGAGTCCTTGATCAACTGCAACAGGTTCAAGATACCAAACTAAGAACCGACATAAATTCGCAACAGGCGTGATAGTCAAAATTCATCAACAGTTTTTAATTTCGCCGGAATCTCAAGAACTAGGTGAAACTGTACAGTGCGATAGAAAGTGGAGGAAAGTGTTAGGTACCTTGCGAGCGATGGAAGGAGAAGGAGAAGGAGAATCGATTGAACAAGATAAGAGCTTGAGACGGTGGGTTTTGATTGAGCCCCGTCGTAAGAAGCGACGCCATTTGTTATCACGAGAGAGAGAGAGACCGCAAAAAAAAACTCAGAGGATCGATTTCGGGTAAATAATCTCAGATGATCACGAAATTAGCATCATCTCTGAGAGAAATCGATGGAGGAAGAAGAGAAATATTCTCGCCGGTATGAAAATTTCAAGCTTCCAGGTGACGCAGAAGGTGAGGAAGAGAAAGAAGATAATCGCACTCATTCCAGTCAACGCAAAAGTAAACCCATCGCAATGTAAATTTACGGTTTTGTCCTTATTTCTCAGCTCAAGAGTTTTTTAACTTTTTTAGACATTTTGTTTTTTTTTTCTCGGAAAAATGAAAAAGGAAGAGGATGGTAGACAAAAAAAAACCCAAATTTAAGCGAATGAATACACACAGTTTTGATTTGTTCTGGTTTTGGATTTGGATTTGGATTTGCTTGATTCTGGAGAAGATGAGGAAAGTTTAACATGTCAAGGCTTTCTGCTTTTCCACCTTCTTAAAACTCCATCCAAGGAGGTATTGGTTCTTGTGACTTAGCTTGTGCCTGTCTCTATCCAGAAAACCCTACAAACATCCTCTCCATTAAAATCTCTGAGAGATTGATGGATCTTGACAAGAAGAGAGCCAAACTTGGTTTGATGGATCTTGGCAAGAAAAGGGAACACAGCGAGCTGTCTAGAGAGCTCTTCTCTTTCATGGCTGCAACAAGAACTAAGAATTCCAGTGTTCGCAATAGGTCCTCTTCACATTACAGCTTCAGAAAATTATAGTTTACTAGAAGAGGACAGGAGCTGCATCGAATGGCTGAACAAGCAGAAACCGAGGTCTGTCATATACATAAGCTTTTGGAAGCAAAGCTCACATGGAAACTAAGGAAGTTTTGGAGATGGCTTGGGGATTGTATGACAGCAACCAACCATTCTTATATGGGTCATCCGACCGGGCTCTATCCCCGGTTCAGATTCATTGCCAGAGGAAGTAAGTAAGATGGTCTCACAAAGAGGATACTTAGTGAAATGGGCACCACAGAATGAAGTATTTGGACATCCTGCAGTGGGAGGTTATCTTGAGCCATTGTGGATGAAACTCAACACTCGAGAGCATTGTGGAAGGAGTTCCAATGGTTTGCAGGCCTTTTGGAGGAGAGCAGAAGATAAACGCAATGCATATAGAAAGTGTTTGGAATGTAGGGATTCAACTTGAAGGTGAAGTGGAAAGAGGAGTTGTGGAGAGAGCTGTGAAGAGGTTACTTGTGGATGAAGAAGGTGCATGCATGAGGGAGAGAGCTCTTGTTTTAAAAGAGAAGCTCAAAGCCTCTGTAAGAAGCGGAGGCTCCTCATATGATGCATTTGACGAGATTGTCAAGTACTTGGAGACAGAGTGAAAAGATGCTAAAGCTCCGAACTAAACTGAGGAACTTCACGCAACAACAAAAAAGATATATCTAATTTGGCCAATGTAGGCTCCTTAATCCTTATGGCCATGAATACTATTTTCCAATATATCTAATTTGCAAGATATTGGTAACAGAGGAAGATCCAATAATTTTACTATGTCATGCGATTAACTCCAATAATTTTGTAGGCGTACACTAATTCCTATTAGTTGTTGAAATATCTCTGAGAAAACCCACGTCAACACTGAAATACAGTTTCAAAAAAATGGCAAACAGAAATGTAACCTTTCTCATGCTTTATAAGAGGTAAGAATGTAAGATCTAGACTAACAAAATATAAAGAAGACTCGTTCACATGCAGAATCATAAAGTGTGCTTTTGTATAAATAAGATCATACAACCAAAAGCTCCTTGAGACAGAGTTTATCAAAAGCTCCTTGTATATTCATGCCTAATCCTCATAAGATCTTCCTACGCAATTCACAGTCTACCACATCATTGAGGCATAAATCAGATCTGTCACAACGAGAGAGATCTCCTACACACACACACGAAACAAATTAGGAAACTCGAAGTTCCTCCAACCATGGAAGTCAAATTACATATGCAATGTATCTTAGTTAAAGACAGAACCCAAAGGCAATGTATGATCATGGAGAATTCATTAATTAGCTTCTCCAAAAAAAAATCGA
Organism: Noccaea bulbosa; assembly: GCA_900406535.1. NCBI lineage: Eukaryota > Viridiplantae > Streptophyta > Magnoliopsida > Brassicales > Brassicaceae > Noccaea > Noccaea bulbosa. The sequence goes on from OVBJ01003731.1 coordinate 6,067, forward strand.
CTGTGACAGACTTCATGAAATAAAAACAGATGATGATACCAGCCAAAAATACTTAATCTTATACCAACCTTATTTTTCACAGCCTGTAATAAACTGATCTGAGACAAAGGCTGTTCCTTTTTTAATCTAATAATTTTGAGAATCATTGGTTCTGCATGTGGTAATATCCTCTCTGCCAAGCAAGAGCTTGTCGCTAGTTTGGAGGCAATGAAATATACTGAAGCCACTGACATTTTATAAGAAACCATTAGTTGGCATTTGAGGAACATTTATTTATATAACATTGTCATCTCTGCAAGATTTTAGAATCCAATGGAAATGGGATTTTAATAATAATATAATTTAACTTAGATAGAGCTGTTTTTGCATTGAAGAATATGAAAGAAGGGAGACAGAGGTATTAAGCAATGGAGAAAAGAGCAGAGAAGAGAAGGATAGTGTTGGTTCCAATCGCATTACAAGGACATATAAATCCAATGATGCAACTCGGTCAAGCCCTTAACTTGAAGGGCTTCGCAATTACAGTTGTTGTGGGAGAATCCAATCTAGTAAGCTATTCGCAAGACTTCCCTGATTTTCAATTTGTCCCCATACAAGAAAGCCTACCGGTGTCCCACCTGCAGAGACTTGGACCAGTGGAGTTTCTGAAGAAGCTCAACAAACATAGTGAGGCAAGCTTCAAGGACTGTATAGCTCAGTTGTTGGTACAACAAGGCAATGATATTGCATGTATCATCTACGACGAGCTCATGTACTTCTCTGAAGCTGCAGCTAAGGAGTTCAAGCTTCCCATTGTCATATTCAGCACTGCCAGTGCTACAAATCAAGTTTGCGTACGTGTTTTAAGCAAACTCGATGCCAAGAAGTTCTTGATCGACATTGAAGGTAACCAAAACTACCTTATTAACCATTATGCAACAATAAATTTTTACTCAGCAAAGGATATGTTTTATTTTTTTATGTTTCAGATCCTGAAGAACAAGACAAGGTGGTGGGAAATTTGCATCCATTAAGATACAAACACCTACCGACTTGGGGAACGGGGCCACTGGAGCCGTTTTTGGAGCTCTGTAGGGAAGTTGTCAACAAAAGAACAGCTTCTGCTGTTATCATCAACACGGCGAGCTGTCTAGAGAGCTCGTCTCTATCGTGGCTTAACCAAGAACTCGGAATTCCAGTGTACCCATTAGGCCCTCTTCACATGACAGCAGCTTCAACAAATTCTAGTTTGCTTGAAGAGGACATGAGCTGCATTGAATGGCTGAACAAGCAGAAACCGAGGTCGGTCATATATATAAGCTTGGGAAGCAAAGCTCACATTGAAACCAAAGAAGTTTTGGAGATGGCTTGGGGATTGTCTAATAGCAACCAACCATTCTTATGGGTCGTTCGACCAGGCTCTATCTTGGGATTGGAGTCATTGCCAGAGGAAATCAATAAGATTGTATCTGCAAAAGGATACATTGTGAAATGGGCGCCGCAGAATGAAGTACTTGGACATCCTGCAGTGGGAGGCTTCTGGAGCCATTGTGGATGGAACTCAACACTCGAGAGCATTGTGGAAGGAGTTCCATTGATTTGCAGGCCTTTTACCGGAGAGCAAAAGTTAAACGCAATGTATATAGAAAGTGTCTGGAGTGTTGGGATACAGATTGAAGGGGAAGTTGATAGAGGACTTGTGGAGAGAGCTGTGAAGAGGTTGATTGTGGATGAAGAAGGTGCGTGCATGAGGGAGAGAGCACTTTTTTTGAAAGAGAAGCTCAAAGCCTCTGTTATAAACGGAGGCTCCTCATACAATGCATTGGATGAGCTTGTCAGTTACTTGGAGAAGAAGTAAAGATGCTGAAGTTTATGCAACATTAAAAGATCAAGCTTGATTCGAGCTGAATATGCAGTAGACCACACAACAATGGAAGCAGTGCTCTGTTCTTCCGGTTTGGAGAGAGGTATTAAGGGTAATCAGAGAATAAGTAAGTTCATGTAACCCACTTTAGGATTTGCCATTTTTCTCGTCAAGAATTTGTTCAAGCCATTTCTTGCGTTGTTGAGTTATGCTGAGAATTGGGAAAGAGTTTATTCTTTTTTTTTTTTTTTTTTTTTTTTTTTTTTTTCGGTAAACTTCATTTTTAGTTTACTACTCCTTGATTTTAAAAATCTGAAATGGGCCCNTCGGTAAACTTCATTGTTAGTTTACTACTCCTTGATTTTAAAAATCTGAAATGGGCCCACGCCCCTGAGTGTAATAAGAGAAACACATCATTACCCACCACGAGAAAAACTCGAAACTCATAATTCGATTGTCGTTTTGATTACAATTAAATGGGGCCTTCCCTATTTAATACTTATAAAATTAAATAATTTGAACTACTTCCTTCCCACTTGCATGCACCTCAAGCCACACAATACTCAACAATAAAAATTGTTTGATGGGAGGGAAACGGGGAATGGGGATCATTTATCAACTACTTTCAACATTAAACAGTTTTTCGCTTTACTGGAGAATCGGATTCGGACCTTAGTTAAACACGCACACGTGATAACTTTCAGTTTCTGAAGGGACTACTACTTCCAAAAGTTGGCTTAACTAAACTTCTTTTAGACAAAGTATATAAAAGTTAAAAGGCTTTGCCTTGTTTTTGTAATGGTTTCAAGAATGAATTACAGTATAATGATTTCCTTGAAAACGGATTTTGTAATAGTTTCATCTCGAGGTACATTACATACAATGATTATATGATCAAACTATATTAAAAATATTAATATTATGTTGGAAAAACACTCTTTATTTAAATATGCTCGTAATAAGTTTTACCGTTTGCCCATCTGTTTTTTTTTTTTGGGTTACCAATTATTACATTTTTGTTGCCTGCCGACAGTAAAAAAATATGTTTATGAAGAAGAAAAGTCCACATGTAACATCCCAAACGAGAGGCCTAAATTTCATGTTGATCGGATATATAAGATGGATCAAGCACTCTACGATTCAAATAAAAGAGAAAGAAAGAAAGAAAGAAAGAAAGAAAGAAAGAGAGAGGTTAAGAAATGGAGAAAAGAACAGACAAGAAAAGGATAGTGTTGGTTCCATTTCCAGAGCAAGGACATCTAACTACAATGATGCAACTCGGTCAAGCCCTTAACTTGAAGGGCTTCTCAATTACAGTTGCCTTGGGAGAATCCAATCAAGTAATCTCTCCGCAGCACTTACCTTATTTTCAATTTGTCATCATACCAGAAAGCGTACCGATGTCTCTCAAGAAATCCGGACCCGCGGAGTTTCTAAAGAATCTCAACAAAACCAGCGAGGCAAGCTTCAAGGAGTGTATAGCTCAGTTGTTGCTACAACGTGACAATGATATTGCATGTATCATCTACGACGACCTCATGTACTTCTCCGAAGAAGCAGCTAAGGAATTCAAGCTTCCCGGTGTCAGATTCAGCACTGTCAGTGCCACACATCAAGTTTGCGGCTGTGTTTTAAGCAAAGTCAATGCCGAGAAGTTTCTGGTCGACATTAAGGGTAACCCAAAAACTTGCTTATTAACCATTCTGTATCTTCCTCTTTTACTCAACGCAGGCCTTTTGACTTTGCAGATCCTGAAGTGCGAGACAAGGTGGTGGAAAATTTACATCCATTAAGATACAAACACCTAGAGAATTTAGGAATGGGTCCACTGGAGCCATTTTTGGAGATATTTAGGGAAATTGGTAGCAAAAAAGCTTCTGCTATGATCATCAACACGACGAGCTGTCTAGAGAGCTCGTCTCTATCATGGCTGCAACAAGAACTCGGAATTCCAGTGTATCCATTAGGCCCTCTTCACATAACAGCTTCAGTAAATTCTAGCTTACTAAAAGAGGACATGAGCTGCATTGAATGGCTGGACAAGCAGAAACCGAGATCGGTCATATACATAAGCTTTGGAAGCCAGGCTCAAATGGAAACCAAGGAAGTTTTGGAGATGGCTTGGGGATTGTATAATAGCAGCCAAACTTTTTTATGGGTCATCCGACCGGGCTCTATCTCTGGCTCGGAGTGGTTGCCAGAGGAAGTCAGTAAGATTGTGTCAGAAAAAGGATACATTGTAAAATGGGCACCACAAATACAAGTACTTGGACATCCTGCAGTGGGAGGTTATTGGTGCCACAGTGGATGGAACTCAACACTCGAGAGCATTGGAGAAGGAGTTCCAATGATCTGCAAGCCTTTTCACGGCGATCAGAAGTTAAACGCAATGTATATAGAAAGTGTTTGGAGCGTAGGGATTCAGACTGAAGGTGAAGTTGAAAGAGGAGCTGTGGAGAGAGCTGTGAAGAGGTTGATTGTGGATGAAGAAGGTGCATGCATGAGGGAGAGAGCCCTAGTTTTAAAAGAGAAGGTCAAAGCCGCTGTGAGAAATGGAGGTTCTTCGTACAATGCACTCGATGAGTTTGTCAATTACTTGAAGAAGAAGTAAAGATGTTGAATTTCATGTTACATATATAAAAGATCAAGCTTGATTCGAGCTGAGTATGCTGAAGACCTATCGAAAATGGTGCTCTTTTCTTCAGGTTAGGAGAAAGGCATTTAGGGTAATCAGAAGTAAGTTCATGTAACCCACTTTAAGCTTTCTTTTTATTTCTCTTGTAAATTTTCCTTTCTTTCAATCTTTTGTGGATCTTAAATCCTTTTTTTTTTTCTTTTTCAAAATAGTGCTTAATATTTATGTTTCGCTTCTGTTGTTGAGTTATGCTGAGAATCGAGAAAGAGTTTCTTCTTAGTGAACTTCATTGTTTAAAGTTTGAAGTGTAAGTGAGAGTGATTCATGAGAATGGCCCCTTCTTTGATAGTCGGCTAAATTTGTATATATATATATATTGTTGAGAGGTTAATCTATATCTCTTTAATTAACCTTTTTGACTATATTTGTATATATTGTGAGAAGTTAATCTGAATCTCTTTTAACTATATTTAAAGGGTTTTGTGCAAAAAAACCCGCGAACTAATTTTTTTTGCAAATTAAAC
>OVBJ01003732.1:0-11065 GCA_900406535.1 Noccaea bulbosa
TGTATCGATGTTGAGGAAGTGTCTACATCCTTCAGAGCAGTTAGTGGCTAACATTCCAGAGGATCTTCATCCAGATTTGACAGTTCCGACAGTACCTGTGAGGATCCTTGAGAGGAAGGACAAGGTTCTGCGGAACAAGAGGATACCGTTGTTGAGAGTTATGTGGAACTGTGGCGGTACAGATGAGGAGACATGGGAGCNGACAAGTAGGTCGAGGAGTGAGCTTCTTTCGTCCTTGTGGCTATATCTTTGTTGGTTTTGAGTTTTGGTGTTATTGTATTTCGTTTTTGTTGTAACAATTTACATTTTGAGATTTAATAAGATGGAGATTTCTCTTATTATTTATGGAGTTCGGATGTTACACACATTGTTGACCATTTTGGTCGTGAGACAATTCAATCTAAATGTTATAGGCGTTTAAGAATTTTTCTCTAAGGGTTGCGGTCCTGAATAACTCATTACATTTTTGGGTTGCTAGATTGATGTGTTCTCTGACAGACTTATAGCTGGATTGATGTGTTCTTCAGCAGACTTACCTGAGTGTTGTGGCTTCAGTGTGAGTGGCTTATCCGAGTGTCGTGGCTTCGGTATAAGCGATGGAGGCCCATCTGGGAGGCCGTGAACCCAGTTTGGGTAAATGCAGACTTATTTGGGAGCCATGGCCCCGATATAAGTGTTTGGATAATGAGTTAAGAGAAAAATGTCTTGAAACGTGCGTATAACTTAGAATTGAATGAGAGTCTCGGGGATCAAGGAAACACCAGGTCTAGTGTCGATCGACACCGGTCCGAAATGCGATTTTCGGTTTGATTTGAGTTAACCGGGATCGCGACTTGTTTTGGGAAAAACCCTTATTTCGCGATAAAAGGGTTGGAGGAGCCTCTCTTCACTTTTTTTGGGGAGACAAAAAGGAGGCAGAGAAAAACTGAGAGCTCTTGAGTGATTCTGGAGGATTTTCAGAGTGTTTGTGGCTGATTCTTCTCTGTTCTATTTCTCTTTCCTTCCCTCAATCCAAATTCAAGGTGAGTGCGTGACTGTAGGTCCGATATTTCTAGATCTGTGGTTTGTGATTGAATGTTTGTGTTGATATTGAGTTGTTCATGATTCTTCTTTGTTCTATCTCTCTCTCCTTCCCTCAATGTTTATTTTATTTTAATATTTAGTTTTTATAATATTTTTTTTGTAAATTTTTTTTTTAAAAAAATCTCTATTATATTATTTGAGACGTCATTTTGGCGAGACACCCGAAAAAAAACTTATTAACGAGAATGCGACTAAGATTTACAAAGAAAATATGTTTGGAAACACTAAAAGCGGGGGCAATTCGGGGTTAAAATTTGTACCTCGGCCGAGTTAGCTCAGTTATAGCGAAAAACCCGACCCAATACCCATCGAAAAAAGACGCGGATCTTTTGTCACTTGAAATAAACCGGCTTTTCAAAAACGAAGGGCAAAATCTAGGTTCGATGTAATACGGAGATATCAAAATCAGAAATCTATTATGCGAATATGCGCCAAAATATTCGTCATAAACAATAATAGGTAACGTTATTTCATAATATGAGTCATCTTTCTCTAATTGACCACGTAATTATAGGATAGATCCAGCCGAGATTATAGGGATAGTTATAATACAATCAATAATTTTGAATTATAGTATAAGTCGCGCCCAAGATATGGAAATCATATCTTCGAGCTGTTACGGATTTAGAAGTTTAGGATATCCTCAACTATTTCAAATTATTAGTGGGAAATTAATTGAAATTACGAAACCCTAGAGTATCCTGCTACTCCATCACTATGTAATGCGCCATTGATGTCAAACTGTAAATCGTCCCACACGTCTTAAATAATTGATTCGTAAAATATTGCAAAAAAAAAAAATGGCAATGGAGATCGCGCTTCCGGTTTCTTTGTGCACTCAAGTGAAGCCATTCAAGGTTGGCTGGAGGATTTAAGTGAAGATCTTACATCTATGGAAACAGTACACCACGACTTCCAGAGAGACAATAGAAATGATACTTTCCGATGTTGAGGTAATGACATCCCGTCTTACAGTATCATTTTTCGTAAACTAATATAGCGACGAACTTATGCAACACATTTATAGGGAAATAAGATTCACGGAAGTGTTCGAAAGCAGGATGTGAAGCGATACGAGAGGTATCTCGAGGTCAGTGCTTGGAAGTTCATACAGAATTTCACGGTGGCGCATGCAACATCCAACAGAGCGTTTATTCTATGATGGGCCGAACCAACATGCAACAGAGCGATTCTAGCCGAGGCCCATCGAGGAAAGCCCTAACCACAGACTGCCATATCCAAAGTCGGCGCGAACAGAAAAGGAAAGAATGGTTATGGAATGTTTACTAAATCTTGTAAAGTCGGTTCCTATTCTCTTATAAATAGGGACCGGTGTTTCATTGTTCAGAGGATCACTTTTACACCCAGCAAAGGTACACGCCCTAAACTTGTAGCTCGCATAACAGCTAATAAAAACCGTCATTTGGATCATTCCCTGTGTTTAATCCATAAGATTCTTCGGCTCTCCTCAAAACAGATACTTAAAACCATTGTGTAGGTTTTGGCTCGCACAACGTCTCATATAGATGCAAGGTCCATTGTGCAAGACGAGCTCGCAAAATCCGAGGCCGGAGCAGATGAACTCGCGACGCATAAATCCTCTTCATGACCAATCATCATCTGCAAAGGCCTTCTCTGCCACCATTTGAAGAAACTGCAATTGTAACACTTATAAAAGAGTTTGCCATAATTTTTGTCTGTCGAACTAAGGAGCAAGATTGTTAATATGTTACAGTCCAAACAGACGACATTCACAAAAAAAAATATTGTCATCTCCGGACCACACGACATCTGGGCACTTATTAAGCCGACACCGGTAGAGCAACTTGTCTCTCTCGATTGCAAATTTCGTTCGATGACCACGATGGCAATACCCATGCTGAAATGTAAGAACGTTCGGGGTATTTATAGACATTGTCCTGTCTCAGACATTTCATCAATTAGACATTCCCTATCCAGCATATTTTTCTAAATACAAACTATAAAGAAGCAAAATAAGTAGCTGAATCAAAATAACTAGCAACAAAATTGGCTACTTATATTTCAACAATCTCATGATAGACATGACATTTCAACAATCAGATCACATATGACATTATACCCGCGAACGATCGATGAATTGGAATTTTATCAAAATTTAGGGTGGCGAATCAGAAATCAGTATTGAAGGAAGCTCTGAGAATTGTTTTTGAAGATCGATTTGACAATAGAGTCATAAACCCACATGAATTATCAAACCCAGATCCTTAAAAATTAAATAACAAAACAAATAAAACCCAAATCACTGGAAATTCTGAGAATAAGAGACCGCAGACATCGTCAAATTAACTATGATTAGCCGAGTCAGAGAAAATGGAAGAAGTGAGTGAGAAGTGACGAAGATATACCTTTTTGGACCTTCTTCTTGCTTCATTTACCGAAAGAGGTGGTGTTGGAGCGTTTGTGAGAGAAGTAGAAGACGGAGAGGATTTTTTCGGGTGAAAAAAGATAAGGACAGAAATAACTTCGCTTAAACTTTAAACCCTAATATCGGAGTTAAATTTTAAGATAAGAAGCGCAAGAATGGAGTGGATGAGTTGCCCTATTGGTCTCGTCGAGGGATCGACTCCCCTCAAGCGTGGAATTACGAGATTTATCCCATTTGGCCACATGGATATGGGTCCTTGCTTACGGATCATTTGAATACTCAGAGAGAGGGTCTATCCGTGGGCTGCTCCTCCAGGGGATTAGTCTGGGCCTCTCCATAGGTCTAAGATTTACCCCTGATTTATCAAAAAAAAAGGAAAAAAAAAAAAAAGAATGGAGTGGAGTGAGAGAGAGACACACCTGAAGTTGGAAAAAGAGGAGATGGACGGATGATAGCAGCGTAGAGAATAAAAGAAGAGAGAGGAAGATAGATTTTTCGAAAAAATACACTTTTTTAGGAGTGTTTTTTGATACTTGAATTTGAATGAATTTAGAGAAATTAGCATCAGTAAAAATTAAAAAAATCAAAATTAAGAAACTAGCCATATTAAAAGTATGGTTAGAGTATAGGCTTTATAATATGTATTAATGGCAAAAATACCCTCAACTCCATCGTTCAACTTTTTCTCATCTCGTTCACCTATTTATGGCAATCATCGATCTTTTCATTGCCGACTAAACTCTGTATTTGGTTTATATTATCTTTATATTCATTACTTTGTTTATGTTAAATCCAACTATTTCTATTACTTTTGCATCTTCTGCTTCCTAGTTTGCATGTTTGGTTATGTCTCATCTGGAAATTACTTTTGGTTGTCTTACCGTTCATGACCATGAGAAGTGTTGATTAGTTAATTAAAGTGATGAGCTTTTTTTATCTTTCATCTTTTTGTTTACTTAATTGAAATCCTGCTGTGAATCTGTGATTAATGCTATATATATAATTGTTTCGGCCCTATTCAATCGGTTCTATACTACTTTTTTGGTTAAAATCGGTTATATACCATATGTGTATATATATACTATATATATCATCTTCTCTTTACAGGGGCAATTTCGTCCCAAAACAATACATCTGATTACTTTTTATATTTATATTTTTATATGGCTTCAAACTTAATTCAGATTCCCAATATAGCTATACACCTAATTCACCCATGAATTTATGGGAAAGTTATTTTAACGCATTACACATTGATTTGATTGGATAATTTTTGTGGGTGAGATGCAATTAAATTCATATTATACTCGGAAATGTTAACTTTGTTTTCTTGGTATTTTTTAGAACGTTACCTTTTTGTTTTTTTTTTTAATTTATGATGATTGTATTTTCGTGTTGTCAAATCAAAAGAAAAGAAAAAATCCTAATTTGATAGTCGTAGCCCGTAGCAACTGAAACGTCTCCTCGATGCTCACCGATGCTCACCGTACCGATATTACCAAAGCACTATTTTCACTTTTAATTAAGATCAGCGAAAAACTCTGATGTTACCAAAGCACCCGTCCTGACATCTCTCTTCCACATTCAATTTTCATCTTTTACGATTATTTTGTTTGATAAAGTTCAAGTATCGAAAAACACCTCCCGAGAACCCATTATATTTTATTTTTAAAGAGTATACTTATAATTCGGTTCAGTTCAGCAGCATAATTTGAAATCAACTGAGAACCCATTATATTGTGATCAATTCCAGCCGTTAGATTTTAAACACATTGCACTTTATACTTACAAAAAATGGTTTGGGTTCGCATATAGGTTCGGTTCGGGTAATTTTAAGTTGGTTTCGGTTTGGTTTTTTGGATATCTCACAATTTTTTTTTCTAAGAGGCTGCATAAAAACAAATTACGGGAAAGTTATTCGCCAAAATCATAACCCGTTCTGCGAGATAGCCAGAACACGTTCTTCCTCTCCTCCAGAACCCTCGTCTCCTCTGATACATTTGCGAGAAACCCAGAACACGTTCTTCCCCTTCTCCAGAACCCTAGTCTTCTCCGATACAGTTGCTCAAATCCGGTGAGTTTTCGCTGTCAAATTAAATCACACGTTGATACGTCTCTTCCTCTTCCATTCCGTTTCATAGTTTATGTGGTTTGCTTCTTATTAAGCGTATGTTATTTGGATTGTTTCCGTCACTACCATTGAAAATGAATAATGAAATTTTAGAGAGATTATTCGAAATGTTGTAATTTATGAAGTCTTTTGAGTAATTATGCCGTACAAGTTTGTGGGTTTATTATCACTCAATTTCCTGTTTTCTTGCATTTGTTAAGCGTTCAACAACTCTGGTAAAGTTAGTAATTTTAAATCCTTCGTTTGCTCAACTACACCAACATATACAGATCATACTTTGTAGTTAAATAGGACAGAACTTTTGACACAAAATACTCTTCTGGCATATGACCTCCGTATGACTTCATCTCATTATTTAGTTCAGTAATTCTCTTCATGGATTCCCTTATTTGTTTCTCTCTCTGTTTACTTTACACTCCAAAACGTTGCCCTTAGCCTTTGTAACCTTATTTGTGATGTATTTCTTCTTCTTCTTTGTGGCTACTCTCTTACAATTATAACCGTTACTCCTTTTATTCCATTTTGAGATTTTTCTGATGGATTCGATAGGGAATAGAAACCTTACCTAAATTAATAAATTGACATTCATTGCATTCCACATTTTTAGCTCTCCTTTATCTTAATAATTTACTTCAACTTCTTAACATTATAATTGTTTTTAGGCATGACAATGAACGAAATGAAGCGGAAGCTCGCGTAGTTGCAAAGAGATTGCGAAAACATGGAGGAAAGGCTTGGATTACATTTAGAAGCAGAACTGATTGAATGGAACATACGAGAGCAGCGATTTCGTGAATTCCAGGCCACAATTAAACGTCGGATCGCCGCAGGCCAGGGATGTGAAATCGATTGGGACAATGCCGACAGATATGTTGAACAGGGAATGGCTTCAATAACTCGATTAAAGGAGATTAATCTGATGCTGTCGAAGATTACGAGTCGGAGAAGGGAAATTGATCGAAGTCTTAAAATGGTTGAAGCAACACTCTCCACTGAGAACCAGGTTGGGGATGATATTGCATCAACGCCTGCTAATGCAGTTTCGATCTCAGATAGTAGAGGATCTGAATCTTTTGAGAGCATCGCGTATACGGGTATAACTGGATCATATGTGATATTTTGAAACATAATGTGCAATGACAAGGTAAACCAACATATTTTTTTAAAACCAGGAGTATCTTCGCCAAATCCGCAAGGACCTTTCGATTACTTCAACGGTCCGTAGAGATGACACTTGTGGTGAACCAACGATGTGATGCTTCTTTAGTGAAAATGGTAGTGTGATGTTCTGATATCTTGTCTTTTAAAAAAAAAAAATATACGGTTCGTTTGGTCCATAACAGTACCGGAACGTTTATATTACAGACCGAAGGCGTTCGATCGAGTTGCGTTCGTAGGTTTAGGGATTTTACTATTATCAATTCGACAACATAATTTGAAATCAGAATTAACCAAAACGGAACCGTGTTTTTATTCGAATGGTAAATTTATTTGGTTAGTTTTGAAAGAACTTTATAATCCATTACGCAACCAAATTAACCGAAGTCGCAGCACACGTTCTTCTCCTGCTCTAAAACCCTCGTCTTCTCCTAAAATCATAACCCATTCTTCCACAAACCCAAAAAAAAAAAAAAAACATCTCTTTAAGTTTTAGTTAGGTATTTTTGTAAACTTTAATTTTAGGAAGCTTATCTAATAGGTGTTACCTTGATTGGAGTATATAATTTTTTAAAGAAACTTTTAAGAGGGTTTCGGGATGAGATGAGAGATTAAATATAGGGTGTAATGGCGATAAAATGATTATACATTTTTATATTTTTGAAGTAAATCATTAAGCTCGCCAATGAATGGCGAGAAACTTCCTTCATTCACTTTTCTTAATTTTTTAAAGAAATTATTTGATGAAATAACCAATTTATAAGGTGTTTTAGCCAAAAGTAAAAAATTAAGAAAAGTGAATTTTTTTTTAATAAAGTATTGTTTAAAATATAATCTAACCAACTCTGAAAAATCGGTAGAATACAATTGGCTACACAATATCCCATAAAGTATAAAGTGCATTGATAATTGAAAAATGCTAGGAGTAATATTTTGGAACAATTGAGAAATGTAGTTGAGAAACTACACAGAGAAATGCTAGGAGTATTATTAACACAGTTATGAAAGATATAAGCATACGACCCATATATACATCATTTAACATGAACAACTGTGTTTTGGTTTCTTGTTTTTACCTTGGATTGTTTAATAGCTGTTTGAATGATGTAGTTTCCATAAGGATCCAACATCACCTGATCATGACGACCATAGCTTATGAGCTCTCTAACGATGCGAGCTCGATGTTTGTCGTCCGCTAGGCCCAAACATTTCTCAACTACATTGCTGCTAGACTTCTGCATCGACAGCTCTATGTAGTTTCCTTTTATTTGCTGAAGGATCTCGTTGATTGCCCACTGAAGTTGTAGCTCAATCACAGACTGAAGAACATAGTTTCTATTTGTAGTTTAGCATGTAAATTTTATAAAATAAGGAACGAGTAACATGTATTTAAACTGAGAAAGTTTTTCTGCTTGGCCTTTTAAATGAATACTCCCTCTGTCCCAATTTATAAGCATTTTTCAATTATCAATGCACTTTATACTTTATGGGATATGGTGTAGCCAATTGTAATCTACATATTTGTTTTTTTTTTTTTTTTTTTTTTTTTTTTTTTTAACCGGGGGGTCNTTTTAACCGTGGGGTCTCAAAGGTTTTCTAGGCCCAAAGACTAATCCCACGAGGCCTTGCATCCGGTACGTGTAATCCCAACGTTAAGGGTGCGGCTAGGTGGCCAACCCGAATCGAACACAGGTAGGGGAACTCACAGCTCTGAGCCCGGATTGGTTATTCTACATATTTTTTCAGGATTGGTTAGATTATATTTTAAACAATACTTTATTAAAAAAATTTACTTTTCTTAATTTTTTACTTTTAGCTAAAACAGCTTATAAATTGGTAATTTCATCAAATAATTTCTTTAAAAAATTAAGAAAAAGAATGAAGCAAGTTTCTTGCCATTCATTGGCCAGCTTAATGATTTTCTTCAAAAATATAAAAATGTATCATCATTTTATCGCCATTACACCCTATATTTAATCATCATCTCATCCCTAAACCCTCTTAAAAGTTTTTTAAAAAAATTATATACTCCAATCAAGATGACACCTATTAGATAAGTTTCTTAAAAATGAAGATTATAAAATATAATCTATCGAATCCTGAAAATATCTGTAGAATAACCAATCCGCGTTGGTCCAGTTGGTTAAAGGGCTCACAGCTGGGAGTTCCCTCACCTGGGTTCGATTCTGGTTGGCCACCTAGCCAGTGGCGAATCTAGAAAATTTATTTAGTGGGGACAAATTTTTGGTTTATCAGTAAAAAGATTGACATTATTAGTGAACATATATATTTTGGGCTTATCAATAGAAAAACATTAACAAAAATTACTGGTTTTGGGCTTAAATATGATTAAAAAATGAGTTATGGGGGCAAATTTTTATTTTCTGGTGGTGGCATATATTATTTTTCTTTACAAATGTTAACAAATTTTGTTTTTGAGTAGTGGCAATTGCCACCTCCTTGGCCAACGTGGGTTCGCCCCTGCACCTAGCCGCGTCTTTAACATTGAGATTACGCATAGCCGGATACAAAGCCTCGTGGGATTAGTCTTTGGACCTAGAAAGCTTTCGGTATCCCCGCGGTTATGCAACAAAAAAAAAAAAAAAAAAAANTTTGTTTCTATTTATTAATGCTAAAAAACCTCCAATGGATATGGTCTGCGTTCCTGATGTGATTAGTCCACGCGCCTGCTGCTTCACGTCTGCATGTTTGCTTAGACCTGCCTTTACGCTGCCTACGTCATCAGGTCTGAAATGATTATTTAGTGATATTCTATGACAAGGTAAATTTGTAAATGTAAATGCTGTGGATTGTGGGTACGTCTTTCTATGCCGTCTACCTCAGGAAACGGGGTCCAATGCATGCGTGCTTAATTGTCTGCAATGATAAGACGATTCTATGGTATCGGTCGACGTGCGATAAGCGGCATACGGCAAAAGTCTCATTGGAATATGCATCTTATATGGTACACAATTAGGGAGTTTTCTCTCCATGTATAGGGTGTCCACATCAGCATAAAATCATTAAATTGTATGTAAAACATTCATTAAATATATCTCTTGAATTTATATTTCTATATATATACTTATATTTAAAACATAAAAAAATGAAACCAAACACACATACTCCCTCTGTTCTACAATATTTGATGTTGTACGTTTTTGACATAAATTAATAAATATTTAATGTTAAATTATTAATGAATTGGTTTTTTAAACCAACTACTTTTCAATCAACATTACCCAATGGTATTCAAATATTCAAATACTTTTAGCTTTTTGTTTTTGAAGTTTGTAATATTTTGTCATTAATTAGCCAAAAAGTAACTTAAAAAACTAAAACATCAAACAATATTAAACAAATAAAAAAAGCTTAAACATCAAATATTAAGAAACAGAGGGAGTATAAATTAAATAATTACATATTTTAAAACTCATGATAACTTGAAAACTCATGATAACTTGATAGTAGAAATCAAACAAAGTTGTAATATAAGTTGGAGAGACATAAATGAAATACTTCACTCAAATAATATATAGTTAGATTTTACCAAAAGATTATATAAAGTAGTTAAATAGGTTATAATGTGGTAGTATGTTAAAAATGGAGAATATAATTTACTAAACTGGAAACCTAATAACGAATTAGGTTTACAATTATTTATTTATTTAGCAGGTAGAGTTCGTATTATTATATGTAGATTTAAATTGAGGACAAAGTTTGATAATTTTAACATTTTTTTTTTTTTGAATTGTAATTTTAACATATTATGATATTATATTTTTAAAATACAAAATATATATATTCAACGCGCACATACAACAGAGAGACTGTGCACAGGTTCTAAGAAGAAAAGGAAAAGAAAAAAAAAGAAAATAATAATGATGTGGCGAAACTTTGTGGGTGAATCGTTTCTTAGAGCACCCGTATTGCACATATTTTTAGAGTCTATGGGATTAAGAAAAAAAAGAAAAAAATTCGGATTTATCTACATGGCGTTAAAATTTCTCTGAACCGTCTCTCACAGAACAAGTTTTGGAAACGCCTCTAAAAATACTGTAGCCAACACGTGTCGCCTACACAATGCACCACCACGATTTTTCGCTCTTTTGATTATTTTTTTCTTTTCTTTCTCTTCTCCGAAATCGTTTTCTCCGTCTTCAATCTCGATCTCAACTTCCGCTCGAAATCATTCTTCTTCGATATCCGGATATTGTTCTCCTTCTTGTTCGACATTCTTCTTCTTCTTCTTCTTCTCCTTATTCTCTTTTCTTTTTGTAGTGACG
>OVBJ01003733.1:0-11064 GCA_900406535.1 Noccaea bulbosa
CAATAGTTTGGTATTGGATTTAGATCATAAACCATTGAAAACCAACATTCACGGAGATTTAAATGTTTAACCTTCAATTCGTGGAAACTTGGATAGTTAAACTTAAATTCATGGGGACTTGGGTAGTTAAACTTTCACTCGTGGAGAGCTGGAATGAGGTCATACTTTGGGCCGCATCTGATACGACACCATAGTTCTGGTGGGGAAATAGGTCGTCAACCCATTATTTTCCCCTGATGTTGGAAAGACTGACTTACTAAAAATGACAGTCTCCAAATCGAGCCATATTTAAATCCTTCATGGGTAGCTCTAGATATTATCATAGGAGATTTATATGCAACATACATTTACTACCCCTTTCGAGGGTCCATTTTATCTTGCTGTAGTGGAGCATTATGGATGTATTTTGCACATCCACAGATAATTAGATGGAAAAACTTCGTAAATTGATTCAGCTTTCATTTGCCGCCGGTTTGAGGTCATTCCGATAAGCGGTTGGAGAGTTATGACGGTTTTCGTGAAGACATAGCAGTCAGCTCGATCGATCCCATTTAGACACTTCAGCTCGATAAATCCCATTCAACCACTGCTCAGATCGATCTAACCCATAAATAAAATTGATTTAGCTTTCATTTGCCACCGGTTTGAGGTCATTCCGATAGGCGGTTGAAGAGTTATGACAGTATTTGTGAAGGCATGTCAGTTAGTTCGATCGAACCCATTAAGGAGCTGAGGTGCAGACTGATAGAACCCATTCAGTTGTCAGCTCGATCGATCTACAACGGAAATTGAGTTAGCTTTCATTTGCCGCTGGTTTGAGGTCATTCCGATAAACGGTTGAAGAGTTATGAAGGTTTATGTGAAGACATGCAGTCTGACGCTGCACTCGACCGCTCACCTCCACGACGCACTCGACCACTCACCTCCATGATGCGCTCTTCCGCGCAATCCACCTTATGCGCTCGACCACGTGCATCCGAGACCTGCTCGACTGTTCATTGCACTACATCACTCGCTCCACAGCTCCTCTCCACCACAGCAGCAGTCGATCGACCGCCTCTTCGATCCCACTATGCAGTCGATCGACCGTCGCCTCGACGCCATGGAGCACTCGATCGACCGAGCCCACAAGCCCACGAAGCATTCGATCAAGCCCATGAAGAGAAGCCCATTCGGTCGATCTCGCTTAAGACGCCATGTAGTTCGATCGATCTCACCTCAGAAGTCATCACAGCCGTTTGGATCAAACCGAACTCGACTTCAGAACTACTTAGACCTATTTTCGCCATTTTGGAGAGAGAGTACTTTTTACGTTTTCTTCTATGCTGTTTTGCGAGTTTTTGACATTGTTCATCGTTGTTACCTGTTTGATTATTTCTATTCAATGACTTTTGTTTCAATCAATGCTTTGATCTGTTTCGTCATGTCTGTGTAGTTCCCTAACTGGATTAAGGTTTTTCAACTGAGTTCATGAGTTAGAGGATTGAATGCAAATAGGGTTTCTATTCTTCTGTTTTCACCATTGATAGACTTAATGCTAAGGTCAATTTTATCACTTGATTTTAGATCTCAGGTTAATCTATTCATCAAAAGTGTAATATGTAGGTTGCTAGAGCATTCATTGGTGAGCGATCCATCCTTAGCCTGCGAAAGTTGATGCTAAAGTTGATTGCTAGATTCAAACGACAGTTTAGACATCTAGGTTGTTAGACAAAGTTGTTAACGCCGCGACAGTGGATTTGTATAATTTCATGTTTGATTTCGAAACTTGTACTTAATCATAACCCTGAATAGTCATTCGATTCTTTTCCATTGAGCTCCTGCGAATTGCCTTGATCTAGTGCGTGTTTTATTGAATTTACTTCGTCCTTTACATTCGTTTATTGTTACCGAATCACAAACAAATCATTCTTGTCTTAGCTCTGCTTTAAACCCCCTAGGTTCATAGTGTAACGCTGGTCCTCTGGTCCTCTGGATCTCGAATCCTTTACATTACAATCTTAATCAACTGAAAAACTAACCTCCACGTGCAGTAGACCTCCAAAGAGGTCTACCACAAAAAAATTTTTCTCGATCAATTGCAAAACTAACCTCCACATGGAGTAGAACTCAGTGGAGGACTATGACTAGTTTTTTTTTTTACAATGGAAATGGCGTTGTCAAATCTGCATTAACCATTAGAGTTCAATAGAGGACTACCAAGTCAAAATAGACCTCCATTGAGGTCTACATTCGCGGACCAAAACTGAATTTCTTAGATTTTTGAAAGAAATGTTATCTGGCCGCCAGAGAAAGACTCTTCGAGGGCTAATAACTTCAATTTAGGAATTGAATAACGAACTTCGATCGTCACCGTAAGCTAAACAATCGAAAATGCCAAGACCCAAAATTTGAGCTTGCTTATAGAGTTCTTGAGATAAAATTGGGGAGAAAATGGAAGAATAAGAGTTTATGAGAGTTTGTGAGATAAAAGAATGAGCAATGCTAGCTCAAAAGTGAGTTTTCGGAGCATTAAGAGCTCCAAATTGGACGAAAATGATGGTTGGAAATATTGATGATATGGTATTCTTGAAATTAAGTGTAGAAGATGAGGGGTGTTTAGTTTTTACACAGAACTCGTAAACCTCAGTAGTGGTCTACCACTCGAAAAAATAAATGCATTCTCATAAATAATTGGACAAAAAAATACCAAAAATTAAAAATGTTAGTTTTGCATTTGAACACAAATTGTGGTCTAAAAGTGAAAACACCCAAAACAAATTATGTATAATTTTATTAATTTATGTGGTTTTAATTGCATATTTTTGCTGGACATCATTTGCATTTTGACATATCAAATTATTTATATATTAGTTTTTAGAAAAAAAATATGAATGATTTAGTTAATTCCATAATTTGTTTGCTAGACATTATTTGAATATAAATATAACAAATATTTTTTATCTAAGAAATATATTCTTAGATATTACATGTAAGATTTACATATGTTTGCATATATTGATGTGTTTTGATTTTATAGTTTATATAAAATAAATATTTTCATTATTATTTGTATATAAAAATGATTTCTATAATTTAATTAATTTATGCGGTTTTGATTGCATATTTTTCCTAGCCTGCATTTATAATATCAACTTATGTATATATTATTTTGTTTAAAAATAGATTTATATACATTACATCTAAGTATGTTAGCATGAATTGAATATGGTATAGCCGTATAGTTGTGTAGTTTATATGAAACAAATATTTTTTTGATAAAAAAAAACCTTAACTTGAAAACAAAAATTGATGTTGTAATGAGAAATAGTACAATGTCGAAAATTTAAAGTGATTAGATGTCAAAATGGGAGTAACCTTATAATATTAGATGTCAAAGTTTCAATACATTTCTATGTCAAATCTAATATTTACTCTCAAGAGTTTCTGGTCAAATCTAATATTTATAAATCCATAAGATTTAGAAATTTTTAAAATTAGATATATGGATTTTGAAATAGCAAGGATTTCCCTTTTTTTAACACAGGATCTATTGAAATCCAAAGTGGATTAAGTAATAAATCATTAATCCAATAACACAGGATTTTAACTAGTATTTAAAAATTATTGAATGAATAAAGGGGAATTTTGACAAAGATTCTAAAATGACTAATCCAGTAAAGAAGGATTTTACTTATTAGATTTCTAAATCCATTAAAATCATTAAGCCAATAAATCCTCCCTTTTACCTACTCTCAAGATTTTCTGGTGAAACCATAACGCCGATTGCACTATAAAAAGCGATGAAGATTAGCTAATTAACTTCATCACTAAATAAACAAAGAAAATTATTCTGTGAGAATGAAGAACGTTTCCTTTCAACTTTTGTTATTGGTTTCTCTTCTTGTTCTTCTCTTTCGTAAGCAAAATTTACTTTCCACTCTGTAGGTTAAATTCTTTTTGTAAATCTTCAGTTTAATACCTGAACCACATATATCATATTTGTACATAGATAGAAAAAAAATAAGAATATGAAAAGTTATGCAATTAAAGTCCATGGTTTAAATCCATTTGTTAGGTTATGTATTCGTTTTCTTAAAGTAATTTTTATTTACTTGGGTAAACAAATAATCTAGGTCAGAGATCTAAAGTTTATTTGAGATGGGTTCTTTTTAATCATGGAAAGGGCATAGTGAAATATATCGCATTATGGAGAAGATAGAAAACTCCTTTTCTCTTTTGACATTGCCTGAGATTAACCTACATGTATTCCTGTTTGCATGTGAATTAATGTGATGCCAGTATAAATAGGAGGAATAGTTTTATAGAAATTAATAATATGATCACTGATTTTTGTTTTTATGACAATTTTGTTTGACTAAATTAATATTATGATTATTTTCACATTTGAAGGACACGATCTTGTGCACGGTAGAACAGTGGATACTAATAGAATCTCTCACGACAGACCTTGTAGTCCAGGGGAACCACATTGCGAAGAGAAACAAGGTGCCGCAATGGATTCTCATAGATTCAACTGGCGTTGTAGTCCAGGGGAACCACATTGCATACCCTGTAATCCAGTAGATCCAAAATGCAAAATTAATAAGGTGTAGATTGCTGGAAAAAGCAACTTATAAAATGTCTGAGTGTCTAATAAAACTATGTATCTAATTCAGCAACCGTGACATTTTGATCCGGGTAATCTCAAATATTGGGTTTATCAAAATAAGAAGAAAAACAAAATTAAGGATAAAATTTTTTATATACTAGAAATTTGATCCGCGCAATGCACAAAATTAAAACTATATCAAATTTTAAATTTATTAATTTAATTTAACTATAAGTATTTCTATTTAATTTTAAAAATCTTATTATTAATTAATGATCTACAATATTTGTTAGTATAGTGATTTTAGTTCTAAAATTTTAAAAGTAATGATTTTAACTATTGACTTTTATATTTTATATGCACTATTACTTGATTTTAAATTTATAAGTACTTTAAATATTATTTTCCAATACATGAACTATTTTTATTCGATCTTTATCCCCTATAATTTTATTATTTACACGTAATATTTTTGCATATTTTATATATAAGCAAATGAACAAAATATCATACACATATTATTTTCTTTTGAATCTTCGAACACTAACTTTGGGAATTGTTAATTAAACATGAGAATGTGAAGAGATACTTTGAATGCAGAAACTGAAAAGTCATGAAACAGTGAAATGTTTTTATTTTCTATATACCACGTGTAGCACCATATGTGAAATTAACATATCAGAAAAAAGAAGAGGAATATTCTCTTATTATAATATAGAGTTCTCACTATCATATTCTTGTTTTAATTTTATAAATAGAGTGGTTGAAACACGTCTCACTGGGACTGTTGTCAGATTGATGGAGCCTGGAAGGCGACGGAACGCCGTGCGGGATTAGGGTGGTTCTACCACAATTGCGATACAGGAAAAAAACTCATGGATCAAGCAACTTGCGACGGGGGCTTACACCACTCCAAATGGAGGTGGAGACTCTGGTCTGGGCTATGCAATGCATGATTCAGTATAATAAACAAGCGATGGTATTCGAGACAAACTGTTCCGATGTGGTTAAGATGGTGTCAAATCCAAAGGAGTGGCCAGCATTCTCAATACTTCTTGAGGAGATTGAAAGGTGGAGGCGAAGGTTCATTTCATTTGCTATCAACCACATATCAAGGACGAAGAATACGAAGGCAGACAAGCTAGCATGAAGTGCCTGAGATCTCCTTTAAGACGTGTATTATGTAAACATTGTTCCACCGATTTGAGTCTGTGGGCCGATCTAGGAATATAGGCTGTCGACAAAAAAAAAAACAAATGGATATTCAGTCTTTTATTTAACGAGGTTATACAGCCTAATGATTTGTGTTAGTGTCGTTGTTGTATCTCTGTCTACACAACTCCGCATGATTACAAAAAAAAATCTTACATTTTTTTTCTAATTCAGTCTTATACATTTGTTTTTTTTTACATCCTCTAATACATTTGTTTCGTTATGAAACTATTATATCTTTACTAATTTCTTTTCTGGTAATACAAAAAAAAAAAAATTACAAATTTTGCTTTCATTGAGAGTTGAACTCAAGACCTCCCGCTTACTAAACGGGTGCTCTAACCAACTGAGCTATGAAAGCAATCGATTGAAGGTTTCTTAAGACGTTAGTAAAATCTTAGAATGATCAAGATCTTATCTTATCTACTAATTCTACTAATTTTCTTAAGACGTTCTCAAATCTTGGCATGTTCAAGATCTTACGTTTTCTACATACGTAACTTCCAAAACAAAAACTCTTGTTTTTTCTTTCCTTTTTGATCCTTTTTTTGTTTTCTTTTTCACTTATCAAGAAACCATTAAAAAAGGTTTAGCTAAAATGTTCTAAAACAAGTAACCTATACAACTTAGCCGAAGATTAGAGTTAAACCAAACCAAATTTAGACATTTCAAGCGAGTCAATTTTGATTGCATAAAAGGTATTTCGAAAACGTTTTCGATTGGGTTTATTATTAACCGTGTTTTACCAATCTTTATGATCATTGTTAGACTTAGACTATTATGTATAGGAATTGCCACAAGTTAAATGCTCAAATTCTCGGCGTAGCTTTTTGGACGAAAGATGTATAGTAAAAGTATCAAATTATGCGTCGCTACTTTATTAGACATGCATTGATCAATATTTTTAATCACGTCCGACAAAATTCACATTCACGCATGGGCTATTATATTAGTTAAACTTATATTTATCTTTTGACTGATTCTCATCATTAATCCTAACGCTAACTAGTATAAACCAAGGATCACGTTTTTTACCTTTTGATCAAGTCCATGATCAATTTTCATCAAACACACTCTGAACAAGAATTTAGTTACGATCACAACGTAATTATTGGATCTCCTGAATTGTATATCGATCGATCGATTTAACCCAAAAATCCAATAATAGTAAATGAACACAATTTTAAAGATTTAATTCTATCGACGACCATTGGTTACAGGAAGTTAATCAATTGTTATCGTTGATTTTGTTTCAGCCGGCCAAAAAACTAGTAGAAAGGATCTTATGCAACTGGTAATAGTATTAAAATTAGATTGTATGCAAATGCACATCACTTAAATATCTTCAGTTCTTCACATACGCAGAGAAAGAAAGAAAACTCAAAAAGGGAAGAGAAGCTCAATGTAAGAAAATGACATGCCAAGATTATCTTATCTACTAATTCTACCATGTTTGATATTTTGTAATAGATGTGAAATGACAAAATAGCAATATATAATCTTTTGGAATATAATCATATTGATTCAATATGTGTTACATATATGAAAATGTTGAAAATATACCAAATATTGTCAAAATTTCCTCCCTGATTAATCTCTGTTTTTTTTCAAAAAAACGTTAATCCCAGCCCGACCGCCCGATTAACGATTAACGATTTTTTAAACACAGTATACATGTACACTTGTATGCACAAATATTAGTGTTTGATGTTAAAGTGCTGTCAAATTCAAAATAAATAAAAAATGTTTTACAAGTGTCATGTTTATAATAAGATATAAAATATCTTTTATATTTTTGATAAAGATCTAAAATTTTTAGACATTGGCTATAACTTAGTGGTAAGCATGATATGCATAAGAAAATAAAAAAAAATCCAACAATGGAGGCTTTGCCACTAAGAAACACTCTTTTCCCTACTCTTATTTAATCTTATTTGATTTTTGTATTTAACCTTTACATAAAACATTTTCACCTTTTCCAAAAGCATGATTTAATTTCTTTTTCTAATAATATTCACATTAATCATCTCGTTTTCACCTTGTAAAGGTGCTTTCTTACAATCTATAATATTTAATTCATAATCATCTTATTTAAACTAGTTTTCGATATAATTCCACATTTATACATAAATTATGATACCACATAAACTAAAATTAACTATTTCAAGTGAAAAACTCACATTTTGACTTATATATATCACAATTGTTATTCAAACTCTTAAATATCATCAACAACCAAAAACCCATCTCTTACCATATAAGATTTGAAATGATCATTAAAACTTTACATTAAGCACAACACTAAAAATTTGGTCTCCAATCAAAGTGAGATCTTCAAGACTTTAGCACAAGCTTCATCACCTAACCATTTTCTTGCCTGACAGAAACCTAACTGGTTTATTTTTTCCGTAAGTAATTACCACGTCATACTGCCACATAAGCACAAACTGCCATATCATCACGTTAATACTGACACATAAGCTACGATAAAATTCATCACATTCCAGTGCTGTGTTTGGTTGAAATGAAACCTAAATAATATAATTGGCTTTTCACTTACCTACTACAAGCACTTCTGAATATTTCTTATACTAATACATTGGCTAACAGTTTATTTTCGTGTTAATATATTATCCAAAGCAAACTTCAACTAGTATTTTGAGTCTTCTACCATTACAACGACAAAAGCATTGATTTATTTAAAGCACAACTTTTTTACGTTTGCATATGTATTCATATGATTTATTTTCTGTACAACATAAATTAGTTTTGAAATATAAAACGTTTTTTTCTTTCTACTCTTGCAAAATAAGAACATAAAAAGCGCGCCAAATGCATACATATATCATTCTATAATTTCTGTTTGCAAAAAATATACAGTACTGAATTACTGATCAATGACCAAGAGGTCCAAGACACCTATTCTCCTAATATTTGTAAGAACAAAACAAATTATCTGCAAAAAACAAATTTTTTTGGCTGCTCCGAGTCTCAGAAACAGACAGGATAGTGTCAGACCAAAAGCTAAGATCTTTCCACTTAACAGACCAATAAGCACAATCACGATCAGAACAATCCCAGTCATGTTAGCTTCTTTCGATTGTGTCAGTGGCGGATTCGACCTTTCTTCGTCTCTCTCAGACTCATTTATCTCTGATTTATCTTCTGAAACCAAGCTCGAGACATCCGTCAAAGTCTCTTCTTTGATCACATTCGCTTTCTTCATCCTCTTGTAACTCCTCAGCGTCTTCACAATCTTCGATTTCAGTCTCGAACTCTTACTTTTGGACTTCTTCTCATCTTTCAACAACAGATCACGAATCTTAAAATCTTTCGAACTCGGTTTCTCTGTTACAGCTACAAGCTCTGTTTCATCCAAACAAGAAATCGTTTTGGAATCACCAAAAGTTTGGATTTTTTCGCGAGGAATCACGTTTTTGTCGTGGACTGAGACGACTGGCTTTACTTTCTCCGTGCCGGTGTTACAGATCTTGAAGCGCGTGACCACACGCGCCGCCACGAGCTCTGTTAAGAGAAGAGCGATGGCGGAGAGAGTGATTCCCGTAGTGAGCTTCTTCTTCGTGCTCAAGGCGAGCAACGCCACTATAATAACTTGAAACGCCATCAAAACGTAACCGCCGACGCTAACGTAACCGTTTTTGCCGTTTGCGTGATTATCCTCCGCCGTGAATCCACCGGCGGAGAAAGTATCTTTATCGATCTTACTGCTCCGAACGGTTTTCCTCGCCACCGGCTTTTCCAGAATCACATCATGATTAACTGGGAAAGAAGCGTTTGGGGCGGTTTGGTTCTGGCGATGGAGGCGTTTAGAGGAGGATCTCTTAAGACGATGACAATTTTTGACGAAGAGATCAACTAGAGAAGTCGGGAAGCCAGTTTCGACGAACAAAGACCCGCCGCGTTTCCGAGACTGCTGAAATTCCGACATGAATCTCGAGATTCGTCCCGATGTTTTCCATGGTGGAGACATGGCGATGTAGTACGGAAGAGACAAATACAATTATAAAATAAAAACCTTTGAAGTTCTTCTCTTTAGATTCCTTTATAGAGTTTGGGTTTTGGAGAAGAAACTGATGAAATTTTGTTGACAGGTCGAGGCAATAAATACATGGAGTAAAGGAGGTGGGTTATTGCGGAGAAAGTGAAGGCGAGCGATCGCTTTTTTGAGTGATTTTAAAACACGAGCTAAATGATGAGTAATTGGCAAAAAGACGCAAATAGAGAAATATATATAACTTTATTTTAAAAGTTAAAAGTAAACCGAGTTAAAATTGATTCTAGTTTTTTTGTTGATTTAACTTTTTTTAAAAATGGAAAGATGTTTGAAATTTTGGAATTTAAAAGGAGTTCACTGTTCAGTAAAGTTTGTTTTTTTTAATTAAAAACATTGTTTTATGTTGAGTTTTATAATAAGAAGAGTACACCAAAATCCGAATTACTTTGATCTCATAGATATGAATCTAAGAATAAGCAATTTTTGCAAGTTGGCATGTGCTTGTAAAGTGTAAACCATTTACTTGTAGCATTTGCTGCTAAACGAATCCTAAATATTGCATTAAATCACCGTAAATGTAAAGAGAAATTTGGGAAAATACACAGAAATAAACAAGACTTTGTCTCAATACACATTTTAATTGAATTTTGTCCATCTACACAATTTAAAACTTATTTGACAATTTTGACCTTGAAATTGATTTACCCCTTGACAAATTTAAATAAAATTAAACAAAATACCACAGCTTTTTTATATTAAACAACGACAATTAAAACAAGAAAACAAACATATTTACCCGTGTTTCTTCTTCTCTTCTTCCGACGAAACCTCTGTCTCTTCTTCTTCTCTTCTTCTCTTTTCTTCTTCTCTTCTCTTGTTCAAATCCCGTCCTCCATCACTGTTTCTTCCTCTTTCCTCAGTCGCCGTCCCTCCCCTTGTCGGAAATCCTATCGCCGACAGATCCGCACAGCTATTTTTTCCTCCTTCAAGAACAATTTTTCCCTCCGAAAGAATCGCCATTCACATATTCGAGTTTTCGATCAGATTAGTGTAGATTTTGGTTTGTTTATGAATGTTTAACCATGCAATTGAAGATTTGGTTATTGTAATTGAAATTATTTGCCTCGATCCCAAATTGATTTGGGAATTTTTTTCTGAAAATTGTTTCTGGCTCTAATTTCGTTACTTGTGAGGCTAATTCTGCATCTCAAGTTAGTTTAACTAAGATATTGAAGTTTATAAAGAT
>OVBJ01003734.1:0-11059 GCA_900406535.1 Noccaea bulbosa
CTACTTACAACAAGAAGCAAGTGCCTTGTTCAGGAAAATGAAAGAAGACGGGCCTCTTCCAGATAGCGGAACCTACAATACGCTAATCCGGGCATATCTTAGAGACGGTGACAAACCCGCATCAGCAGAACTCATCAACGAAATGAGGAGCTGCGGTTTTTCTGGAGATGCTTCCACCTTTGGCTTAGTCACTCATATGTTACATGATGGGNTTAAAACAGTTTCATGGTCCTCGAAGAGAAGCTCTGAGGTCAAAAACGCAATCCGCTGCGAAGTAAGTGTTTCAGTGAGAGTAACAGGTTCTTGGAATTGGCAGCAAATTCTAAAGCTCCGTCTAGTTGCAAAGCTGTTACTTCAATGTTAGCCTATTAATGTGCATCATTTATCGTTCCTTCTGGTTTGGTCAGATTTTATTTGAACGTAAAAATGGGTTAGATCTTTGTTTAATTGAAATAGTCTTGTCTGGTCTCAGATTTGATGGTAAGTAGTTGAATGTAGTGATACTTGTAA
Source organism: Noccaea bulbosa (assembly GCA_900406535.1). Taxonomy (NCBI): domain Eukaryota; kingdom Viridiplantae; phylum Streptophyta; class Magnoliopsida; order Brassicales; family Brassicaceae; genus Noccaea; species Noccaea bulbosa. The sequence goes on from OVBJ01003734.1 coordinate 511, forward strand.
GGTTGGTTATATATATAATTGAGTTAAAGTAACTAATGTTTTATTCCTTTTGTATGGTAAAAAACGAATTGGGCATAGCTATGTGAACAAGCAAAAATGAAAGCTCGCAAAAAAAAAAATATTTACATCTCTCACAACACAAACAAGGTTGGAAAATTTTTACTATTTTGTGTATACTTTTTTCTATGAAGAATCAAACAAAAATTAGACTACTTTTTTTTTGTTGGTCGAACAATTAGACTACTCCTTTTATCAATCCATATACAGTGACAAGTGTCACAACGAGTGAGTGATCCACACGTGGTTTCACCTCCAAAGTTAACACATCTTCTCCCAGTGTAATCCCATTTGATGATTGCTTTGGCTTTACCTATAATTTTTTTTTTTTTTTGGCAATTAGGACAAACAAAATAGATATATGGTTAATTAATTTATCTATTTAACTCTATACTCTTTCAGCTTCAGAAGTGGTTTTAAATTTTTACCTGTGCAATGATGTCTCCGTGGATGTCTATGATCTGAAAAGCAAATTTGGGGTCAAATCTTAAAGTCCAAAAGACTTCATTGGTCTCATTTCGAACTTCCCAATCTCCATCTCTAATCGAAGACCTTTTGATTCTAACGAAAGGTTTTACGTCCTCAGTGCTTGATAAAGTCCCACATTCTCTATACACATTCCAACCTCCAAAAAGCCATAATTTCTGCAAATGTTTAAAAAACAAAAAAAAAAAAAAAGGAAGAAAGGCTATTATTTAAACATATTGATTTATTTATATATATTATGTCCCATCTTTTTCTACATGTGATCATCATTAGAATAAATATTCCATTATCACGGCTGGTATTTTTAATTACGGTTTCTTACTCCTTTTATATATAATTTTTTCAAAATATATTTTTATTTTGAGCTAGAAAACTTCAACACATTTAAAGAGAGGCAATGAAAGCATGATCGTTAAACAGAATTGATCGTTATAAATTTTAGCCTGTGAATGTTTTCTTTTTTTCTATTTTTTTTTTTTTTTTTTTTTTTTTTTAAAAAAANTTTTTTTTGTAACAAAAGTGAACGTGTTTTTTCAAATATAGAATTTTAGCTTTAAATTTTCATTATAAATGAATTATTAGTTCCATAACTTAAACCGGAATTACCAAGGAAAAATAAGAAGAAGAGTCGAGTTCGAACTCGGGATTGATTTTAGATTACCTTTTTGCGGATGGTGAAAAGAATGTTGCCGTCAAGATCCATGATGTGGACTTCATTGCTACATTTGTCGTAGTTTTCGACCCGATACGTAATCTCCCCGTTGGAATTGTAAACCGTTAACCCGTTGGTTTGGTAAACCAGAGATTTCATCCAAACCGTGAAAATCTCTCTCTCCGTACTCATGTACGGTGAAGAGATGGCAGCTTGTGGAAAAACCCTAGCCATGGTAGAGAGATAGAGAGAGACAGATAGAAGAGAGAAGAGAGATTGTATATATATCGATGATATGTATGTTCAATAATATTATGAAAATGAAGTTGAAGTTGAAGAAGTCTTGTACACCTCAATGATTCATATTTATAGCCTTCTTTTTTCTTATCGCTATTAAAAAATAACCAGGATCACTTTGAATATGTATATTTTTTTCTCCAATGCCTGATTCATGTAAGGTGACTAATATTTAAAGTTTGACATCATAATTTTTTTTATATACATATGACTTCTGTTATCTATAAAAAATAGGATTTTGTATTATGTATAGAAATTTAAATTGAGGAAGTTCCTTGTTGTAATCTTTGTTAAGTAATTAAAAAGAGGAAATATTGTGTCTTTTTTTTTTTAACATTAATATTGTAATTTTTACTACTTTTACATATTTATTGCTATATATTTCACATATCACATATGTGTGTGAAAGTATCACTAATGTTTAAAATGGCACTAACTTTTCGATTTTGAAAAGCATAGCACTATAACTGTTAATGTTTGAAATTAGGAATTAGGTGTAATTTCTTTTAGAGCCGACAAATGTCAAGGATAAACAAAAATTATCCTTTTGTTTAACAAGAATAATCCCTTTAATAAAATTGTTGTCAATTAAGAAATCCCATCTTTTTCTTAAATAATTGTTATTCTCCAACTTCCCACCGTTTGTAGCTCTCTTTTACACAGTTTTTCTGTGTATAACCTTATTATTTTATATAGAATACATTTGTTATCGTGACGTGATAGAAAATAGTATATACATTAAAAAAAGATAAAGATATATTTACAAAAATACGAACACCGCATTTCACAAATATTATATGATGGTAGTGGACTTATCTGCCGGAGGTCCTTAATTTGTATTTAAAATGCGAGTTCCTCTAGAAAACTTTATTTCTCTCGTTTTTGAAACGAACTACTTCTCTACTAGTTAATTTTTTGGTTGCAATAATTACGAAAAAAAACTATAACCATTGTTGATATTGTTGCAATTCAACTTGATTGAATACAACTGTAAGTGAATCACAGCGAAAAATTAGTAGATCAGAATTTGCTATAAAATTCTCTCTTAGCCAGAGTTTTTACTCGTTACAAAATTTATCTCTTTATATATGAATAAAATTCGTCTCTCGATTTTACAAACAAAAATATGATACAAATTGAGCAAGTTACATAATCTTTGCCTTTGGTTTATTGTAAATGTATAATTGACTAACGACAGCACACGTGACTCGTTAATGAGCTTGAGCTCCTAAAAAACCCTCTGGCTTTTCCGATAGTAAGAATTTAAGATCATAGCCATCCCTAAAAGGTTTAGGGACACGTGGCTTAGTAAGCCAATCTAGACCTTAATTTCCAAATTTCCTTAAAATGAACACGAATGGTTACAAAAGCGATCTAAACAGAGAAAAGGTTAACTTGTTTAATTTGTTAATCAAGGAGATGAGACGAGCATGACTATGATGGCACCCAAAATGAAAAGAAGATTAGTTTTCTTCTTAATGTTTTTCATTGGAATCGATTCAGCCCATAAACACAATTTCTATTCGATAATTAATCAGTCTTCTTTAGAAATGACTCACGAAGTCAGTATATACGTACACATGTTAATTATCTGTGTTATCCTAGAAATTTCGAAATTAAATAATGTTTATCTTTTGTAATTAGTGGATCACACGTTTCGTTTCAGGCCACAAACTAAACGTACCCCTTTTTAAGTTCGTATATGACCACAGAATTTTATACTTAGTAGTTAGTACGTACGTGAATCTCTTATTTTGTTTATCACAGACGGTTAAAGTAAAGATAACGCACTCATATCATTCTATAACATTGTTTTCCTCTTATCATTTTATAACATTTGTTATCCTATTTCTTAAAGAAGAAAAATAAATAGGATCATGCGCGACCGTATAATTTACTAGAGGAAATAGTGTTAGAAAAAGTCCCCAGTTTTTATATACTTAATTCAGTTTGGGACCCTAATGTTTGACACCATTACAAATCGAAACATTTTTAAAAACTTATAATAAATCTTAGGTGGCTATGTTTGTGCATGTTTTGTCTTTTCAGACTCCATCATTCATAAATAATGATGGCAATATAGTTCTATCAACTTTCTTCTTAAAAGCTAAACTGAAAGAACGATTATAAAATTATTTCTCTTTTTGTCGGGAGACAATTGTATTGAATTGATTCATCGTACAATTTTTCCGGGTTAGCAATGAATATCATATATATTATGAATATCATATATTCATTCGATTATTTATTTCTTTCACTAAAATTCGGCTGTTTAATTTTCCAAAAGTAATTATGCGAGTTATATCGCACCTAATTATGTCACTAGACAATTGTATTTGTATATATAGATGCCATGGTAAACCCGTTTGTGATGGTCGTTAATACTAGGCTAGCCATGTTTGATGGAATAATAACGTTATCTTGGAGGAGATCTACTCGTACTTTCATATGTGAAATATAAAGTTAAGACAGTGATAAACGTATATTGTTGTGGAATGTTAAAATATATATATTGTGGTGTGGTAACGATTTAAAAGTGAAGGAAAAAAAAACTAATCTTTCATTTTTTTTATCAAAAACTCTAACTACTGAAGCCAATCAGTATAATGAGCCTTTTTTCTTGTTCCTCGATCAACAACATGGTTTAAAGAGTAAGTGAGTTCACGGGCCTAGAATATTTAGTTTCCGGTTACTAAATTTGCAGAGTTAGTTCAGGTCCGAAAAAATAGATATAGGCCAAAACTCAAATACTTTTTTCAAACGATTTATACAGTTATACTTATATGAAATGCCAAACTTAAAAAAAAAACAAAAAACAGAAAAAGGCTTGTATATTGTAACTTAGATAGGTAATTCTTTTTCGACTTACATGATGTCACAGAAAAATCATTTGATAGATTAAAAATTAGTCATATATTCAAACCTTTTAAGTTAACGACCAATAATACCACGGTTAAAATAGTATACTTCGTCAAAAAAAAAAAAGTAGTATATATGTATGTATGATGATTATCATAGTACTACAATAACGTAATTTACACGATCGAGTGATAAAGTTTTGTGGTTGAAATTCCGATTTCCAAAGAATATAGTAAAAGATGTCCAATACATCACCGTTAACGTCGTGTCCTTATCATTTTTCTCAACCCACTCATACTTCTTATTTCCTTGTTTTTTTCCTGCTTAGATATTTAAGTTTGAATGCAAACAATTAAGAGAGAAAAAAAAAAAAAAAAGAGAGACAGAGACAGATACGTACACTTAGAGAGAAACTCCAATTCGGTTTCGAGAGATCAACAAAAAAAAAAAAAAAAAANAAATACAAAGCAAAGAAGACAAAAGATTCACTTAATATCCAAAAAAAAAAAATCATAACAATGACCTCTCTGTTCTCAAAATCTAGAGCTCTCACTTCTCATATCTCCGACTTCAAAACTTACCGCCCAGTGACCGGAAAACTTCACGTGGCCACCTTAACACTTCTCCTCTTCCTTATCGCCGCCGGTGTTGCCGTCACTTCCTCTCTATGGCTTAACAAGGTAATTACTTATAAGATTGTTCACGTATATAGTTAATTACGTTATCATGAAAACTTGAAAACTCTTCTTAATTCTTAGGCGACGACACAATTTGATCGACCGACATTAGTAACAACTACAAAACCGGTACCGGAGCTAGAATCACCGCAAAAAACCGGAGTGTCGGTAAATTGCACAAGTTTGTTGAATCAAAACCGGTCCGGTTCTTGCTCAAGAACACCTCTATTGCTTAACAAGGTAATTGATATTCTTCTTCTCATTACATAATTAAAAATTTTGCTCAATAAAAAATATGATAATATGATTTTTTTTGTTTACCATAGACAGAATCATATAATCGACCGACAATTATAACAACAAAACCGGTCCCGGTAGATTGCACAAGTTTCTTGAATGAAAACCGGTCCGGTTCGTGCTCGAGAACACCTCAACCCGATTATAATCATAACCAAACCGAATCAAACCGGTCTTGTCCTGATTACTTCAAGTGGATACACGAGGACCTAAAGCCATGGAGGGAAACAGGGATAACAAGAGAAATGGTGGAAAGAGCCAAAACGACAGCGCATTTCAGGCTAGTTATCGTAAACGGCAAGGTGTTCGTCGAAAAGTACAGGAAGTCTATACAGACTAGAGACGCGTTCACACTGTGGGGAATTATTCAGCTGCTGAGAAAGTATCCAGGGAAGTTACCTGACGTGGATCTCATGTTTGACTGCGATGATCGGCCAGTCATTAGATCGGACGGTTACAATAAATCCAATCGTACGGCTGAAGATGGACCACCTGCGTTGTTTCGGTATTGTGGAGATAGGTGGACGGTGGATATCGTCTTTCCCGATTGGTCATTCTGGGGATGGTATGTACCAGAATATATTCCTTCTCTCTTTTCTTTTCTTTTCTTTTTCTTTCTTCTTTTCGTTTCCTTTGTCTGAAGCGTGTATGGTTGTTAATGTACACTTGTCCCCACTTGATCACATGCCGGAGAAAAGTTTTAGGGGGTCCATTTTTCATTTATACTCAAATAGATTATTTCGTACATGATTATATTTTAATAGATTCAATTGTGTTTATATATAGTATAGTATTATAGTTAGAGATTAACTTCGAGTTTAAAGTGTAGAAAAAGTAATTTATCAGTCTCCACTCAGTGCCACTACAACTTAACGTGGAGCTGTAATCATCACTTAATGCTTTGATTAAGTGATTTTAATAAAGCAAAGTAACTTTGAGTTCCTTTATCATTTTATCTTTCCAACAAAAAGCATGAAGTCTAGTTACAGAACCACTTTGGTAATTTCAGGTTAAATTTACGCATTTCTAATTTCATAATTTTACACTTGGTGATTTATTTGTATATATAGTTGGTAAAATAATAAAACTGAAAAAAAATCGGTGGGTGCAGGCAAGAGATAAACATAAAGCCATGGAGCAAAGTGTTAAAAGAAATGGAAGAAGGAAATAAGAAGAAGAAGTTTATGGAAAGGGAAGCTTATGCGTATTGGAAAGGGAACCCTTTTGTTGCATCTCCTTCAAGAGAAAATCTTCTCACTTGCAATTTATCCTCACAACATGATTGGAATGCTAGAATTTTCATTCAGGTATATATATGATTCTATGTATAATTAGCTTTTGTTCGTATAGTCATAATTTGTTTATTTCCATGCAGCGTAAAAATGAATTTATAATCAATAACTGATTTTGTATCTACATAGGACTGGATATCAGAAGGACAAAAGGGATTTGAGAATTCTAATGTAGCAAATCAATGCACTTACAGGTTTGTAGTACCATTCTCTATATTTTCCATTTTTAGGCCTAAATTGAGTTTTTTTTTTTTTTTATATACAAGTTGAATTTAATGATTGGAGTGATAAGATGTGCAGGTACAAGATATATATAGAAGGGTATGCATGGTCAGTGAGTGAGAAATACATATTAGCATGTGACTCAGTCACATTGATGGTGAGACCTTATTACTATGATTTCTTCTCAAGAACTCTTCAACCTCTCCAACATTACTGGCCCATTAAGGATAAAGATAAATGTCGATCCATCAAATTTGCTGTTGATTGGCTTAATAACCACACTCAAAAGGTACCATTATCCAATATTTTTTTTTATATATATAAAAAAACTCTTTCTATAATCTTACTTACATGATTAGTTATTTTTCTCTATAAATGTATATATAATTACATCAAGGTAAATCTTCAAAATAATTTAGGCTCTAATAAAAAGAGCATATATCAGCTAGTTATATATGTAAAAATGTAAAGGAAATGTATAGATACAATATACTTGAGTAATCAATTTCAGTATTGTGAGAAAATTAATCATTCTATCGAATGTAATCTGTAAAATAGTTTTCCATAGATGTAAGTTCTGATTACATAATTGTGCATGCTCTTTATTTATTGTTGGTTGCAGGCGCAAGAGATTGGAAGAGGAGCAAGTGAGTTCATGCAAAGAGATCTATCAACGGAAAATGTGTATGATTACATGTTCCATTTGTTGAATGAATACTCAAAGCTTCTTAAGTTCAAGCCTCAAATTCCTGAAAACGGTGTTGAAATCTGCACGGAAGCAATGGTGTGCTCTTCTGGGGATTTTAATGGGGCTAATAAGAAGTTTTTGATGGGCTCTTTAGTTGATGAGCCTCACATTTCAGGCCCATGTTCACTTCCTCCTCCTTTTGATCCCAATGGTCTCGAGAAGTTCCACAGGAAGAAATTGAATCTTATCAGAAAAGTGGAGAAATGGGAAGACGCTTACTGGGAAAAGGTTAAAATGATATGAACCAAATTGGTATGTAGTCTAAATTTGGTCAGGAATTTTGATTTTTGCTTGTATTATCGGATCACGTTAGACTGATTATAAATTTGAGAAATAAATCATTCCTTGACAAGTACACAGGTCGTCCTAACAACATATATAGTAGCTATACTTAGCTTGGGTATATCAATGTTTTAAACATGCATCGAGCTCACATTAATACCTGTTGAACTAATAGATCGATCGTGTTTTGATCATAGTTTGATGGGGTAATGATCAAATCCATGAATATATGAAGGAGGTGTCAACAGAGAAAACCTTCACATGCACTTGTTGTAATTATTAAGTTTTTCCTGACAAAGTTCAATCAAGATAAATCTTAAGCATGATTAAATTTTAAATAATTGGAACTTCTGGTTTATAAGAATATCATCTCAAAGCTATTACCTTCATGTGATTGATCATATACCAAATTCCAATAATTTGTCATGTCAAAATATTTATGATGGGGATATTGTATATGGCATTAGGTACCAACTTGGTTACTCGTCTTGGTGGAACAAACGTGTATCCTCTTCTTAACACATAAGTAAAGTAATTATATAAAGACATAAAATAAAATAGAACCATTAATATTAGAATGATACTATGTCTATTTAATTTATTATGGTGACATAAGGTCAGGACTGGAGTATTTATTATTGGTTGTTTAGCTATTTATGAATAGTATAATGTTGGTTTGTTCATTTTCATTTAAATGTCCATTTTTTCATTCTCACGTGCACGGCGGTGAATATATTTGACTCAGAATTCTCCCACGCAAAAATGATAGTATAACCTATTAGCAAAAATAAATTAATGAGAGTATATGATTGATAAAAAAAAAGTTAAGACGTAATAATATCGTTATTTGACATCAAATAAAAATTAATTAATGTATTTTTTTTTTGTGATCAACATTAATGTATTTTTTAATTAAGCTTTTCAATATTGAAACCATATACATATTAGGAAAATATAAACTCTTTTCTTTGTTAACAAAATTAATCGAAAAAGGAAAAAAAAAAGATCAACTTAGCTTCTACGTTTTTTTTTTGTGTGTGGAAAATACTTGGTCCATTCATTAAACGAGTTCCAACTCTACATTTTATAAATGAAATTTAGCCAATAGACTACAAATCAATTTAGTACGTATAACTACAAATTCCACTTGAAGCTTAACTATTAGAGTCTAGACTAAACATCTCTGACAGATATGTCAAAATCAATAGTGTAAGTGTGTAGATTGGGGAAGAAATGTTATTAGAAATCGGGGATTATCAAGGAAAGAAAATAACAGTAAGATCACTTCTTACATTACACGAATATCACAATAATATAAAAGCGTGAAAGATGATATATAATTATCTATTATCTATATGATATTTACACGTATTGTATAGTTGTTCCAAATGAGTCTAAAACACAATATATCGTATTTGCATACCCGGTGAGATATAAAAATATAAGTTTCTTTGTGACAACTACTGAACTTCTAAATTCCGCTACGAAAATGACTACTCCCTCTGTTACAATATATAAGGGGTTTAAAGTTTTTGCACATAGATTAAAAAGTTAGGAAGTGTTATTGGATTGTGTGTTTTAGTGGATTTTAGTGTATTTGGATTTGGAAGTGTTTTGTTGGGTTTCAATTAATTTACACAATCCACGATGAGTTTTTAATGTATTAGTGCAATGTGTTTTGATTGATTTCTAGGGATTTCAAAAAAAATTTCTAAAACTAATTTTACTAAACCCAAAATTATAACTGCTAAGAAAAAGCATTCAACTGAAGAATTGTCTATCCAAAACCACACACTTTTCTATTCTCCAGATCTAATCTACAAACCAGCATCGAACATTCCAAATTTTCAACTGTCCAGGAGTAAATTGATAGATATAAAAACCTGATTTCGGATCCCAAGTTATAGAAAAAACTTTGTGAAAAATATGAAAACTGGTTTTGATTGTGAATTTCACAAAGATGAACGACAAATAAGAGAAAGGAAGAGAGAGAAAAAAAAAATTTTGCCGATCAAAAAAAAAAAAAAAACTGTTTGTAATCTCAAATCCGAATCTCAGATGTGGTATTTGTTTTACTCATGTTTTAGATAAAATAATATCTTCAAATCCAATCAAATCAAAATCTCATGAAATCAAGTGCATGTTGAATAACACATGTTTTTAATGTATTTCAAAATACAACAAACAAATACACAATTCAATAACACTTGTTTTTAAGGTGTTTTACCAAATACATAACCCAATAATGCCTGTTTTCATTCCCATTAAAAATCCATTAAAACACACTATCTAATAACACCTTTTTAATTTTTTAATTTTTGTATTTTTTAAAATAAAATATATATTATCATCAATTCCAAAACATTTCAACCAATAAAAAAGTAATCTGCAGAATATAAATAATCAAAAGTAAAACAAACACGTTTAGTTTTGCATATAAACTCTAAAACCCTAATTAAAATGAAACAAACAAAAAATGCTAAAAACCCTTATATATTGAAACAGAGGGAGTATTATTTTTTTGGTTAAAAATATGACTAGTGGCCTATTTTAATTTTATGATGTCATCACAAAGCTGTGTATTCATGATGGTCCTTATCAATTTTGCTTAGTATCTACTCAATGTTTGCTTAGGCCAGAGGCATTGCACAGCCCATGTGCGTATCACAGGCCCAAAAAT